>CAKNXH010064317.1:0-14260 GCA_932178445.1 Andricus quercusramuli | reverse complement strand
TCAATGTCCAAACTGGCATGCCGCAGGGCTCGGTTTTAGGGCCTTTTGTGTATAATGTGTAAACGAATGATATCGTCGACGTTGTCAGTAAGTGTGTATTGAGATGGTGGAGACGATGGCTCGGGTGGAGTTGAACCACCGGATTCATATTGAGCTTCGTGAACTGGGGCAGCCATTTGTGTGGCGCGACCAACGCTCTCGAAAAACCTCATAAAAGACGTCCTCCTACTCCTTGGTCATCTTCAAGTTTCATCGACGTTGTATATATGAGTTGGTAATATATTGTATTTCGTGTAAATAGATTCCAGAAGATCATAAAACGATTGCACAACAGTGCGATTGAAGCCTTTCGCCCGTGCAAGTGATGTTTTTTCGGGATTTCTCAAAGATAATTCATGATTCCTTGAAAGAAAGCTGTAGAGAACTCATGTGTTACACTTTTTCGTCACCGGAAGCATATAACGCACTGGCTCAGGTCCAACTCTCTATATCGAGGTCTAAGATGTTTACACATTTGAAGTTTATCACTGGAAATACTAGAAAACGGATAAATAAATTCTCAAATTCAGATTATATGTAACATTTCCTGGATTATTTTCTCCTGCGTGACAAAAACAACAATTCTTTGAAAAGGGGTTCGTGTTCATTTCAATTTGATTTCATTTTGGTTATCATAGAGTCTAATTATTACCGATTTTTACCTTTCGTGGCAGTTTGTTGCCATTGTATGGCACATAGGGTAAGACAGGGTTGTACCCGGTCTTACCCCTAACATCAGTACCCGCTTTGGCCCCCACAGGCAATAAATAATTGAACATGGTGCCCAAGTGTTTCTGGTCACAAAAAAATTATGAAACTATGGCTATATGGGCATATCCACGTAAAGTGACATTTTTTCTCAAAAAAAAAGTCAAAACCAAATCTCAAGGCACACATTTCAAAGTGTTTTCCTACGTTCTACATACATGTAAAAACGAATTTTTTAGCTTGGTCAATATCTTTGCGCATGTGCGCAGTTTGCACAAAATATTGAAATTAATAAATCCATAAAATCAATTGAATTAATGATATTTTATGAATGGAAGGTGAAAGAGGGTTGTTTCTTCTTTTTTAATGCTCATGATACCTTTCAGTAGTGTGTAAATTACCATCTTCATGAGTTAGAATATACTGGGTGTTTTTTTTCAACTTTAGACATCTAAATATCTGAAAAAATACACACACTATGAACAAAATATTCTCAATAAAAACTATTTATTTTCGAGGGAGAAAAGCGACTGTGAAAAATTTTACCCCACCAAACCCACCCAGGAAGCAGGAGTAGGGGTAACTTTGTAATTTCAAACAGGAAGTCCAATGTTTGCTCACATATTCAGATTCTCCTGTATGAAATACGTAAGTTTTATTCAAAAAATTTCCTTCGATTCGTGAAAAAAAACCAACGCCTCCCTCCTGGGGGGGGGGGTAATTTTTTCAAAGTCACTTTTCCCCCTCGAAAATAAAAGGTTTTTATTACTGATATTTTTCTCATAGGATGCGTATTTTTTTAGATATTTCGATGTCTCAAGTATTGGAAATTATATTAAGATGTATCACTGAAAATTTACTTTCAATAAAGTAAGCAAATAAAATGTAGTTTGAAGTTTCATTTATTTTTTGTATTGAAAGTTGGTTAAAAATCGTATCAAATATATATTTTTATCATTAAATATTTATTTTCAATTTAATGCTTTTAAGAAGAATTAATAATATCTTTTTGAACTCTTTTCTAATTCAATTTGTTAGAAAAGGGTTAACTTATTATACATAATAATGACAAATTTACTTCCCAAAAGTTTGATATAAAATTTATTTTTTATTTTTCATTCTAACCAATATGATGTTAGTTTGCGAAAAACGTTGGGCCTTATGAATAGAAAAACCTTTTTCTCAAAAAAATATTTTCAGACGAGTAATTCGATGGAACCAAGTAATATTTTTCCAATGTTTGACTATTTTTTGTAATATTTCAAAACATTCTTAATTCTTGGAAAAAAAGTCTCAGACAAAAGTTATTCCTTTCAATAAAATGGAACTTTTTTGTGAAACAATATTTTCTTGTTGACGTGTAACTTTTGAAGAAAATCCATTTATATACAAATTTTGACTTTGATTTTTACGAAATGCACGTGATTTTTGAGGCACATAATTTTCTTTGCGGCGCCGTTTTTTGGCCACCGAAATACAACAAGGTCAGCAAAAACTTTAATGCTATCTTGATGCGCGCGATTTTCACAGCTGGTGGCGCTGGAGTGGACATTTTCGCTGAAATTTTGGAGTGGACATTTTAGCCTTAAATTGGGCATAACTTTCGTGCGCACTGCGATATTAACTTTATCCATGGTAAACTTCTTCGCCCCAACAAACTACTTAAACTCCGTGAACATAGAAGAGTGTGCTTCAAGTATTTTTGAAGTAAAGTACGATGATGGAGTGGACATTGCTTCGACGATTTCGCGCACTTTCCACAACTACGGACCTTGGAGGGGACATTTGAATTGTAAAAGTGGTGACACGACTTTGAGATTTTCTTGCTGAGTTATAAATCGAAGCACAATGTTAAATACATGAAATTTCAGAAGCCTATACTCCACTGAACTAGCATGACTTTTTCTCAGAATTTCCAAACATTGCGCGGAAAAGCTGTGAGCATGCAAAGCATTACATTTGTAGCTGGTGACAAATATTGCACAGGGATATTTTTGGGATTTTTTTCAACTATTATATGTTGTATTTTTTAGGAGGGTTTCTGTAATGACTGTAAGCTTTCGTTTCCATTTCAGGGATTCTGTCTGTAAATTGTTTGCAATATAACTTGTATTTTAAGTGTTGGTTTGCGTATAATATCACGGTGACAGAAAATGACACTTTCCGTGAAGACGCCCATATACTCTCTAATAGGTACGGAATTAAGTGTTCTACATACCTGAACAGATTCTGTACGACTGCAACAACCACGATGACGCACTTTTTTCAAAAAATTTTAATGTCGAACCACAAAAAGTTTGATATCGTTTCCTGAGAGCACAATCACATGTAACTGAACACTTTTCAAAAAAATTAGATCGTAGCACCTACGTAAAGAAAATGTATCGATCTAGATCCAGGGGCAGCAAGAAGCACGAGATATAGAGGATACCCGGTTTCACCCGCAACCCGGTTTTATCCTATTCTCCCCTATATCAACCTGTGATATTCTTATTTTATTACAGAATTCCAGAACTGTTACGTATTCTTATAGTAACAGAGTTACAGAACAGTGTACCCTTTATGTTCCATTCCTGTAATACGTGTGCCATTCTAGTGACGTAACAGTTAAATCACTCTGTGATATATCAGTTACATTACAGAATTCCAAAACTGTTACGTATTCTTATTATAACAGTGTTACAGAAGAGTGTGACCTATATGTTACGTTCCAGGAACTCGTGTAACATTGTAGTGACATAACAGTTTTATCAGTCTGCTCTATGTGAGTTACGTTGCAGAATTCCAGAACTGTTACATATCCTTACAGTAACAGCGTTACAGAACAGAGTGACCTTTATGTTCTGTAATTGTTATGGCACACGATTGTAACAATGTTATGTATAAATGTGACCCTCTTGTTATGTAACATTTAGGAAACGTGGCCACACGTAAAGAAGGGTTTGGTCGCGGCAATCAGAAATCGGGTTCTCCCAACCTAACTGTCGCGTTGCCTATGGCCTGACCCAACTCACGGGTTGTTGTGACTGAACTGCTTCGGTCGTACCAAGTTTAGTCACTTTAATCGAACAGTTCGGTTGCAGTAACAATACTTCTCGCTGAAGATCAGTACCCAGAACCAAACTGTTCGGTTACAGTAACCTGAAATTTCGATTGTAGTAATATCACAGTTGGTTTACAGATTCATTGTAAACTTTAACTTGTATCAACAAGAAAAATAATGCGTGTATTTTCTGAAAAAAGTTTCTTCTCTCGATCTCTCTAGTAGCTTAATGGGAAAGCACCCGACCGGCAATCGGAAGTTCTGTTGTTCGTTTCAGTTGAGAGTAAAACTCTGATGTGAAGAAAGGCGTTGAAAAATATATAGTCCCAACTTCACTGACTCCTGTGCGAGGGCCTAAAGCATTATTTACTTCTAAATTATCAATGCCAAGAAATAAAAGGAATAAAGGCAGTTCCTTGTACGCCATTTCTCTTCACTGGACACTGTAGAATTTAGATTTAAAAAGCCCATTGCACTTCAATTCACCTTCATCAGACGCTTATGAAATGTTTTGAAACAGAAACACTGATGCTACGCAGCTATAGTTAGGGAAGCGCGTCATTTGTAGCTGCCCCCCCCCCAACGCGGCAATTCTCGAGTTTGCGCCGTGCGAGTAGGCCATCAGGTGAAAACAAAATAATTAAAACCGGTGCTCAAAAAGCATTAGATTAATGTAATACAAAAATTAAATAATGCATGCTTTTTTAATATTAATATATACATGTATAATATAATATTCTGTAATATATCTTAATTATCAGTGCAGACCAGTGCACTAGTACGCATGCGTAGCTCAGTGAGCGATAACCGAGCTGCAAAGTTCGTGCAGCCGAATTGTTAAAACCAGACAGGTTGAGTCGTCACAATCATACCAGTTCGGTTGTCACAAACCATCGTCCGGTTCAGGCAACCAAAATAGTTCCAACCATACATAGTTCAGTAAGAGCAACCAAACCATTTCTTTGCGTGTGCTGGATATGAATTGAAACGCGCACAGTTGAGTTCTCCTATACGTGCACGGGGACTTGTTAGGCATCTTATCTTATTAATTGTGACATGCACAGTTGGGATGGCACCATCTGTACACGTGGGCTTGTAAGTTGGAGATCTGATCGTATTAATTGGGACGTGCCTAGTTGGAAGGGTACCATCTGGGTACTTGAACTTCTAAATAAAGAGTCTGATTCTATAAACTGATACGGGCACAATTGGGAGTCTCCCATATGTGCACGCAGACTTTTAAGGTAAGCATCTTTCTTATCAATTGAGACGTACATAGTTTCGAGGGTACCATCTGTATACGTGGAATTGTAAGTTCAAAATCTGATTGTAGTAATTGAGACATTCACAGTTGGGAGGATACCATCTGTATACGTGCACTTACAAGTTGGAAATCTGATCGTGTTACTCAAAACATGCACAGTTGAGAATCTTCCATCTGTGCACGTGTACATTTGGGAGTCTTCCATCTGTGCAAGTGGACTTGTAAGCGAGAAATATAATAGTATTAATCACTGAGAAAAAAATCTGCTCCTCCCAACACGATCATCGTTTTGAGACGTTGCGTTGAATGCAAAGAAAATGCGAACATGAGAGCCCCTGCGTTCTTTGAAGTAGCGAGGTATTCCTCCACGTTGTTCTCCTCTGTCTCGGAAATTGCAAGTTACTTGCATTTGCACCTTTTTCTATCTGCACTCTTTTTTTAATAAAAGAGGACGACGCGAGTATTCGTTGTTTCATATAGAATCTTGATCTGTTTTGTTTCTCCAGGATTCAAACTCCATCGCGACCCCATTCTAAGGTGACGTCCATCTCTTCTTAGAGTCATATCCCCATTTATATTAGCGTGGTCCGAAAATGCATTGCAACATTTTTTCTCGAATAATTATGCATATCGCCCTGAAATTCATTTGAATTCGCACAAAAATTAATTTATTTATGTTTTTGAAAAAAAATTATATTTAGAGATGGCGCCAGAACAATGAAATTAACCACAATTTTCCCATGAGAAAAAAGACGTTTTTGTAAATTTCATTTAGGGTCGTTAACATTAGGTGAATCGAGTTTAAACTCAACACTTCTCTTAACAATTAGCCATATAGTACGAAAAAAATATTACTTTTTGAATATCACGCCCATATATATCTCTGTTTTATACAAGGTCCCAAATAAACCACATAAGTGAAAAAATGGGTTTTGCGAGTTTTTGGCGCTAATTATGATTTTTTTGCGTTTAAAAAAAATATAAATTGTTATTTGTATGTGCAATACTACTTCCAAGTGATAATTATATGTCTGCATGAAATGTCTGAACAATTTATTATTGTTTTTAGTAATTTTCTCTTAGAATAGAGTTAGAGTCGCAGTTTTTTTTTAAATTTGCACTTTCTGTCCAATTTTTAATTGGATTGAGGTAATAGCTCATCAATGTTAACAAACAGGATTATTAACACAATTTTTTACTATTGCTAATAATATTCTCTTTGAATAATCTTAGAAATTGCAGTTTTTCTGACATCTTCAACCTTTTCTCCACTTTACACTTGAAGTGAGCTAATACTTGATTCAGAAAATATAATTGTATAAACAAATTATCATTGTTTATAGCTATACTTTTCTATATCCATATTAGATATTTGCGGTTTTTTTCTAAAATTTTCAACTTTATGTCCACTTTTAATTTGAAGTGAAGTTCTAATTAATTTAAGTTAACAAAACTAATTGTTTGACAAATTATTATCATCGCTAGAAATATTCTCTTTGCCTAATATTAGAAAGTTGGGGTGTTTTTCTGAAATTTTTAACTATTTGTCTACTTTTTACTTGGAGTGAGTTACTTATTATTTGAGTTGAGCAAAGTAATTGTTTAAACAAATTGTCATGATGATTAACTATCTTCCTCTATATTATTGCCAGATATTTGCGATTTTTTGTGAAATTTTTAACTTTTTGTCCACTCTTCACTTAGTGATTATTATTTGTAACCATCTTAAAAATCTCTTTTAATTTTGTGGATATATGAATATATTTTTCTGAAATAAAACAGATATTTGACTTGAAATTGTCTATATGGATCATAACACATGAATGTAAATTTTCCTTAAAGTCGTTACTGAAGGCCTTCTTGTTCAAATTTATATTAATACATATTATTTGTTTCCAGCTTGCATAAGTTATTAACTCACTAAGTAGAACGTTGACAAAATGTTTGAAAATTCAGAAAAAACCGCAACTTTCTAGCAATTATCCAAGATAAGATAATGATGCACAATGATGAATTGTTCAAACGAATATTTTTGTTAACTTACATTAATTATTAGTTCACTGAGTCAGTGAAAGTTAACAAAAAAAGGGGAAAATTTCAGAAAAAACCGCAACTATCTAGCATTAAAATTGGAGAAGATAGTTCTTAACAATGATAATTTGTTTGAACAATTATGTTCATATAACAATAATATCATTTCGAATAATAATAAATTCTTGAAGGCATTAATTTTGTAAACTTTCATTCGTTAGTTATCTCACTCTAATTAAAAATTGGACAATTTTTGAAAAAACTGCAATTTTGAAGAATTATTCTAAATTGTTTTAGGAGAATATTATTGAAAATAATAATAAATTGTTTGAAAAATTATCTTTGTTATGAATCATCAGGTAATACCTCACTTTCATTGAAAATTAGACAAAAAGTAGAAAATATGCATAATTATATTTTCAAAATGATAGGATGATGAACTGGCTAGGCAACAAGAGATTCTTCAAAGAAAGTCAAGCGGTCTTTAGAAGAAAACGATCAGCTAGGGATCATGTATGGGTTCTTAACGCCTTAATAAACAAGAATTTAAAAAGAGAAAAGGGTAAATTATACACCGCCTTCATAGACCTAAAAAAGGCATTTGACACGGTAGACAGAGAAATTCTCCTAGAGAAATTAAGAAACCTGGGCATCCAAAGCAGGATGATGAAGATGATCGAGGAGATATATGGAAGGACCTTGAACGAAGTAATTACTGGAGATGGAATCACGGAGTGCTTCGTGACGGCTAGAGGAGTAAGGCAGGGATGCCCCCTAAGCCCCACCTTATTCAATATCTTCATCGAGGACATGGACATAGAATGGGAAAGAAGGAACGTAGGTGGAACGGTCATAGGAGGGGCCAAAATTTTTGGAATGAAATTTGCAGCCGACTTAGCGCTAGTGGCAGACACACCCGAAAGACTGACAGACTTACTAAAAATTACCGAAAAGTACGTAGGTAAAGCCCAAAGAGCAGCGAACGCAGCGTGGTGGGTTATGAAGCGAGCTGGCATAGACAAACTGGGAAAAAGACTTTACCTGATGGAAACTCTAGTGAAAGCTGGATGCCTGTATGGAGTGGAGATTTGGGGTTGGGTCAAAAGTGAAGAAATAGAAAGACTACAAGGAAAATATATAAAGATGGCTATGGGCTTAAGTAGAACTACTCCTGGATATTTATGGAGAATGGAATCTGGAAGACAAAGCCTTGAATCGGAAACAAAAATGAGAGTGGGTAGATATCTTCTAGAAATTTTGCAGATGGGCGATAGCAGGTGGCCGAAAATCTGCCTCCGAGAGGAGATAAGAGGTTCACTCAACGAGAATTCTTCTACTTGGGGAAAGGCCCTCAAGAAGGCATTCAATGAAGTAGGGGATGGAGAAACTGTCAAGCTAATATGGAATGGAGGAAATCTAGGAAGGGTCCAAAAGAACTTGGCAACGTTGGTGGAAAAAAAAATCGAGTAAGAAATACAGAGTGACTGGGGTCGAATCGACAGATCGTCTTATTGCAGCGACTACAAAAAACTAAAAAAGAACGTGGGCCTAGAACAATACTGGGAGGATGGAAATGAACAGGGGTGGGTGAAAGAGCAATGGGCAAGACTAAGATGTGGAAATGTAGGGAAGGCTGGGAATAAGGGATACCAAGATGCTACTTGCAGAATCTGTAACGAAGAAGTTGAGGAAATGAAGCATATATGGACTTGCAAAGGCGTAAACGAGATTTTAAACAGCAAATGGACTAAGGGAGTAGTAGAGTGGGCAGCTGGTAAGACAGGAGCGGAATTTGAAAATCATGTAATTCAAAGCTTAAACAAAAAACCGAACCCCGTCCTCTGCGGGTTTGCAAAAGACTTCGAAGAAAAGGCAATAGAGAAGGGTAGAGGCTGTGAAGTAAACTTAGATTAGAAGACAATTACTGATTAGTAAGTGTTAAGCATACAAAATAGATAGTTTGAAAATGCGTTATAATGTAATTCTAAGACATAATTTACATGTACAAATACATTTGGGAATGTAAAAATTGTAAAAACTCGCAAGAGTGTACAAAAGGAGCAATAAATATTATTATTATATATTTTCAACTACACAGATAATTTTTCAACCAAGAAGTTCAATTTTCTACTAAAATAGACGGATTCTCAAAAAATACATTAATTTTTGAGAAATTACATACATTTTCCACCGAGTAGTTGATTTTTCAACTAAAGAGTTGAAACAATCAGTTTTGACCCAAAAAAAGTTTTCAACAAAATACATAAATTTGGATGACAGTTAAATTTTCAATTAAGAAGATTATTTTTCAACCAAAATAGACAAATTTTCAATAAACTAAAGGAACCTTAAACCAAATTGTTGAATTTTCAGGCTAAAAAATCAATTTTCAACCAAAAATATATGTCAAATTTCCACTTGAAAAAATTAACTTTAAATAAAGAAAATATGAAATCTCAACAAAAAAGTTAATTTTCAAAAAAATAGTTGAATTTTCAGTAGAAAAATCCATTTTAACCCCAAAAAGAGAAACTTCCAAAACTAGTTTAAGTTTTAACCAAAGGAATGAAGTTTGTGTTAAAATTATAAATCTTCAACTAAAGAAGACAAATTTCCAACCAAATAGTCAAATTTTTAGTCTAAAAAAGATCACTTTTTAGCCAAGAACGGAATACAAAAATCTTCCTTGAAAAACAATCATTTTTAATTCGGAAAAGCAAATCCTTTACAAAACTTTTGAATTTTCTACCAAAAAGTTGAATTTTCTATTAGCTTGTTGAATTTTCAAGACAAAATAATCATTTTTTTTTAAGAAACTCGAATTTTCAACAGAAAAAGTTTAATTCTCTACCAAATACATCAATTTTCTACAAAATTGTTTAATTTTCAAGCCAGAGCACGAAATTTGTACGAAAAAGTTGAGTTTTCAACCCAAATATATATAAATGTAATACAAAATTGAAGTAAATTTTCAAACTTACAGCTGAATTTTTAACTAAAACTATGAATTGTCAACCAAAAAAACTTAATTTTTAATACACCAATTCATGCACGGCCCGAAATATGCACTTAATTTTGGGTTTTTTAATGAATACACTGTAATGGAAAAATATGAATGAAGTAGAATTTATCAGCTCATTATATTCCATTTGAAAATTTCCTTTCAATTATTGGGGGAGCACTATTCACATACATTCTTCGAAGAAAATTTACAATCGCCCCTCCGCAAAATTTACTGGATCCTCCCATGATCATAATAATAGGTCTTATTCGAGAAGCAGAAAATATTTATTTATGTTCTTTACCTCATTTTAAGGAGGAGATTTCAGACTTTAATTCAGCAAAGTTACAATTTTTTCCATTCACTTCAAGAGCGTGGAAATTGAGAATAGGAAATTGGTCAGAAACGGAAACTAGGTCGGTCTTTTTCACAAAACTTGAAAAAATAAAGTGTTTTGTAGGTCCCGATTTATGGATTCCAATGGAAAAAAGTGTCTAATGATTTTCTGTTTAAAATAAAACTCGGGAGATCAGAAACAAATTGGATCCATTAAGCACGAAGGAAAAGATAACATCGCTAAGAAGTATAACTTAGCTCCTTTATTGGCCTCGCATCTCATGTTTTACTTCACCGTCTAAAATTGGACACTTTATTTTTGAAAGAAAATTTTGAAAAATGAGAAATACTCAAATCATTTCAGGAAGTTGGAGAGACAATAAAATTATTAAAATGTATGTATCATTAGTGATTTTGCTAAGTGAGATGTTGGTCTTGCAACTGCTTTCAATTAATCCCTCACAATGAGCGATGGAGAAAAGAAAAGAATTTGTCAAAAGTCCAGTCCTGACCTGAAGTGTGGCTGAATTGAGGGGGAAAATGTGATTAGAAAAAGATATCTAGTTCCAAGGTATAAAATGCGAAAGTTAACAATCCTAAAGTAAGAGGAATCTAAATAAAAACTAACATGCGAGATATTGTATTTATGAAATGGAAGAAAATGAGTTTAATAAAAAAAAATAACTAATTTCGTGTAAATCATTGAAGAAGTCGAATGAAAAAATATGAAATTTCTACCAACAAGGATGAATTTCAAAACCAAACACACGAATTTTCAACCAAGAAGATTAATTTGCTACCAAACAACATGAATTTTCAATAAAATAGAACTTTTAACTAAAAATGACAAATTTTCATCCAAAAATTGAAAACTTGAATAGAAAAAAATTACAAAAAATAGTCACATTTTCAACTGAAGAAACAATTTTTCAACAAGTAATGATTTTTTAATCAAGAAAAAATAGTTAATCCGAATTGTTGAATTTTCAAGCTAGAGGACGAATTCGCGCTAAAACTGTCGAATTTTCAAGCCGAAAATATGAATTTCAACAAAAAAGTTAATTTAGAACCAAACATTTGCATTTTTAACTACAAACAAGAGAAAATTTCAAACCACCAATATTAGTTTCCTACCAAAGAAACTAATCTGTAACTAACAAGGAATAATTTTCAACTAAAAATTTAAAAATTACATTTCCAGTTAAAAAACGTTGTAAAAAAACTATTTCTGTATCTCGGCCTGGAATTGCTTATTCAGATATTGCAAAATGAAATACAAATTTTATTTTTCATGATTGCTCTAATATTTGTGCCTTATTTTGCACCAATTTTAATTCTCAGCTACCCTGAAGAATATATCATTGCAATAAATTTATAGATATTACTACAATTCATAATATGCATTATTAAACATTTCATTGCAATTTCTAACGTTTTTCCATAGATTTGATTTGATTATTTTCAATATTATTTTTGACGAATGAAACTAAAAATACGCATCTTAGCGTCAGGTGGTTCCAAGCAGATTTGTATACATAATTCAGGCGAAAAATGTTGTTAGATAAAATGTTACTGTAGCTTGCGTCCTTTTTCCAAAAAGTTAATTTTTTTATTCTCAATATATTTTTGTAACAAGAATTTATAACAAATTTGTAGATATTTTTCGGTTTTAATTTTTTTCGTACCTTGTGTACTTTTATATTATTATATTCGTTCCTACACATCCTATCAAAAAATTATTAATAACGAATCTGTTGATTCACTTTTCTCGTATCCTGCATAGTTTGACCAGTAAAATAAAATTTTTGATTTTTCATTATTTTTTGTGCGGGCGAAATTTTAATTTTCGATTTTTAAACCAAATTTAGAAAGTTGTTGCGATAATCTTGTAGGGTGTTTAAAATGCAACATTTTTCTCTCTCCGACATTTTTTCATATCGTGCGTCGTTTGGCTTGAAATGTTCATTTTTTTTTTTTTTTTTTTTTGGAATTTTGTAAATGCCGTAACTCCAGTAATTTTCCTTATCAAATAGAGTCATTAAGGTAAATTGTTAGTATTTCTTAGTACTACTAATAACCGTACATAGAATTTACAAATATTTAAAAAGGTGGTCTTTAAAATTTTTTAAATGTGCTCACCTTATTAATTTGTATCCTTAATGGCTGGCTAACTAACTTGACGTTCATTTTAGGACACTTGGAGAGTAAGCCAAAGCCAAATCCAATCTGTCAATTTTTTCAACATTCGAGCTCACTGACATTAAACAAAAACTGGAGGAGTGGTCAAATTTTACACAAATCTAATACCTTCTCTGATGATAAAGTAAAAAGAAACGAAGTTTCAACAAAATCTTTAAATTTTTAACCAAAGAGTTGAATTTTCAACCAAATATTCGAATGTTTAACCTGCCAAAATGAATACCCCAAAAAATGTAAATGATTTTTCAATCGAAAAATATGAAATTTCCACCTACAAGGATGAATACTAATACCAAACACGCGAATTTTCAATGAAGAAGATTAATTTTATACCAAAAAAGATGAATTTTTAACAAAATACGTGAATTTTCGAACAATTAGTTTAACTTTGAACTAAAACGGACAAATATTTAAACAAGGGTGAAAAATTTAAATTTTCAGTAAAAAAATCCATTTGAACAAAAAATACGAATCTTCTACGAATAAAGATTTTTCAGTCAAGAAAAAAGAGTTCATTGTTACGAGCGAATCTCCATTCTGGATTTCCCATGCATTAATCCAAAGAAACAGCCTCAAAACAGGATCGTTATCCCCTTGCGTGTGCGAAGCTAACCCTCCCTCCCTGCCTATCGCACTTAGCCAGTGTGAGTCTCGACCAACACCCCCACAGAATAGCTGCATTAGGAATCAGTAAAGGTCACCGGTACTAACTATGCCGTGAAAACTGCTTAGCCACATCTACGAGAAGATCCCATTACCGAAAATGACTAATCCCAATGACAATGACACGAAATCGAACAGGAGTAATGACCTCCTGGGGGTCAATTCCAATATTACGCTTCCCAACCCAGCTGCGAGTCTGGACACAGCTGCAGCCATGGCCTCCGTGCTAGGATGCATGACATTGCAACAAAGCACCTATCATATTCCGCAGTTTGACGGAAAGACCCCTAAGCTTAAGGAGTTTTTGCAAGACATCGCGAATGGCGCGGTTTACATCACCGAAGCGAATGAACCTGGGTTCATTAAGATCGTCCTCAGCAAGCTCAAGGGAATCGCCCGCGACAGCGTTAGGGACAAGCGCTTCAATAGGGTGAACGAATTAATCGACCACCTGAAAAAACGGTTTGCCCCTACAAAAAAATACCAATGGTATTTCGAAAATATAGTGAATCTCCGTATGCGTCAGAACGAAACGGTGAGGGACTATTATGACCGAGTCCAAGGCCTCCTCAGCGGTGCTCGACATGCAGTCGAAGAAAAATACACCAAGGTTTACAACCTGGGAGCCGCTGATGAAGCAAAGTAAAGTAGCATAATAATGGGACCCATAACGGACGTCGCGCTCGACGCTTTCATAAAGGGGCTCCCGGACGAGATGTCTACCTTCGTAGATACCAGAAGCCCCAAGGACCTCGACGAGGCCCTAGATCATGCCCTACATATCGAAGAAAGGCAAACACAACTGGAGAAAGCCAAGAATCACCTCTCTGCCTATCCCATCTCCCGACCAAGGGAAGAGGCCCATGACCGACCGCGTTCACCTAGCCCCTATTCGAGGCAAATGGAGAGGAAGGACAAAAGGGAGTGTCTGGTTTTCGGCTCGTCTTCAATCGAGGGCGCCAGTTGAGGGACGTCG
>CAKNXH010064316.1:65673-90647 GCA_932178445.1 Andricus quercusramuli | reverse complement strand
CGTTTTGAGACCCCCTGATCCCAAAAAACAGGTTTTTACGAATGTGTATGTCTGGTTGTCTGTCTCTTAGTCTGTCTGTCTGCTCGTCTGTCTGTTTGTCTGTCTGTAGATTTTTAGTTTGTTAGTACGATAACTTACAAAAGAATTAACCTCTGGGATTGGGCTTTGATATACTTTTCAAGCGTCCTAAGATGAAGGTCAAGTTAGTTAGCCAACCATTTTGGATGAAAATTCAAAAAGTGAGCACATTTTGAAAATTTTTAAGAACACTTTTTTCAGTATTCAAGAATTCTATGCACGGATAATAATAGTACCTAAAAAGAAGAACAAAAATATTTTGGCGAAATTTTCCGATAAAATGAAATTTTTTAGAGTTACAGCATTTTCAAAATAAAAAAAAGAAACAAAAATTAACACTTTCAGCCAAACCACGCACGATACGAAAAAAGTCCGGACAAGGAAAGTGCTTGTTTTTGCACGACATACAAGATTATCATAACGGCATTTTGAATTTTCTAAAAAAATTGAAAATTCACATTTTTACTGCACGAAAAATAATGAAAAATAAAAAATTAAATTGTACGTTCAAACGAGGCCACATACGACAAATGATGATTCTAAAGAAATTATTCCCCAAAAAATATCTACAAATTGCTCATGGGTCACTTTTTGGCAGGATGTGTAGTTTTTGTTTTATTCGTAAAAAATGACATCAAGAGTGAAAAAACCTGTCCGATAAGTGGGCACATTCTCATCAAAACTTTGCTTATTTAATGTCTTTTTCATCTCGTGTGTGTGTTTTCAAAATATTTAATTTTTTTATGTTCTTAATACTACTTCTGAAGATTAAAAAAATAAAATAATTATCTCTAATGCTCATAGTACTAGAAAATTGGAACAATTTATTCTATTTTTACATTCTCATCTATAGAGAAGGTATTAGATTTGTGTAAAATTTGACCCCCCCCCCCCCCCAGGTTTTTGTCAAATGTCCACGTTTTGAGACCCCCTGAACCCAAAAAACAGGTTTTTACGAATGTGGCCTTCTGGTAGTCTGTCTGTATGTTAGTCTGTCTATCTATTAGTCTGTCTGTATGTCTGTCTGTATGTCTGTCTGTGTGTAGACTTTTAGTTTGTTAGCACGATAACTTACAAAAGAATTAACCTATGGGATTGGGCTTTGGTATACTTTTCAAGTGTCTTAAGATGATGTTTTAAAATTAATCGTCTCAACAAAAAATTGAACTTCTCCCTTTTTGCTTGATTACTGATCTGTTTGGTAGAAAATTCAACTATTTTGTTGAGAATTCACGTAATTTTTTTGAAAACTCATGTTGTTTAGTACACTCTCTAAATCTGAATTAGTGAAATTCCACTAATTGATAGTGAAATTTCACTAATTCAATTAGAGAGAAGTCGGTCACTAAAGATTAGTAGAAAACTAATAATTTGATTAGTGGAAATTGTCCACTTATGAAATTAGTGAAATTCCACTAAGCACTTAGTAATCCCTGCCATTGCAGTTTTACTAACTGAAGAGTGAAAAGTCACTAATTATATAGTGAAAAAATTAATTTTTTTCAAAATAAATATAAATTGAAAGGAGATTATAAAAAATGGTAGTATATAAAAAATATGCACTGTTATAAATTCATGTAAGTTTTATTGACAATAAGACAGAATATTTGAAACAAAAAAGTACATAGATATTCAATGATGCTGTGGTTTTGGCCAGGTGATAGTAATTAAATAAATTGATCTTGAATTCCGTTTTATCCACAATAGTTAAATAAAACAATAATATGATAATTTCAGGGTGGCCGCTGGACCGGTAATCTTATGAGACCGGGAACAATCGGGAAATGACAGTGAATTTATTTTTTGACCAGGAATTTTACAAATTAAAAAAAAGTTTTTTCAACCTGTATTTCAACCCTTCTTAAATAATTAGATAAATTGTTATATTTTACAATTATGATATCATACAGTTTAGAATGCGTAATTCGACAATCTTTCACTTTAAAAATTTTCCATTTCAGATTTTAATTTTCAAGCGTACATTTTAATTTGAAGAATTTTTAAATGCAGTGTTATAGACTTAAGAAATTAGTAATTAGAAGGGTTTGAAATTGATGGTTTTAGATAAAAAACATTTTCAGTTGATCAACTGTGAATATAAATTTCAATTAATGATTTTTAAAATTAAACTGTACTTTAAGGATTAAAAAGTGAATGATAATTGATTTTCTAAGACGATTGGAAATCAGTTCTTATTAGATAAGTCTTATTAGATAAACAAATGTAAACACCTATTGAAACTTTATATACTGTCTATTTTCAATTTCAAAATAACTTCAAAATAATATATCCATGATCAAAAGCATTAATTAAATTTTAAATATTGTTTCGGTCTAAAAGATTCCATTTTTACACAATTCAATTTCAAATTTTGTAATTAAGATAAAGAGCCATTACTCTATATTTGGAAATATCTTTGGGCGCAAGTAGCTGAGAGTATAATTCAAAACAATATATAGATTTTTGCAGACTTTGAACCAAAAATTTAGAAGCTTCTTAAGAATTGTAAAAGCCTTCAAAGGAATACAAATAATTTCAGGAAGATTCCTAGGAAAATTAAAAATGGTCTTTCATTTTGTTATCGGCCACAGGCCATAGTTGAGAACCCCGTAACATCGACACGCGCTCGAACGGCCCTCCACTTGAATTTTCGAAAGAAAATCAAAGTGAAAGGCCTGCGAGGCTAAGTGTCGATTTTACGGTGTTTTGAAACTACGAGTTTGCCCAACCATCTGATTCATGCCTTTGTCCCGACTCTCCCCTGTCTCTTTCAAGGCCGCCGGTAATAGCCGGGAAATTGCCGTAAGCCTGTCAACAAGTGTCTGAGCACGTTTTCCAGACCTCGCTACGCTCCGTTAACCGGTCAATTCCTTTCGCCAAGTCACGTACTCCGGGCTCTCTTTCCAACCTAGCGCGCTGTCTCCTTTCCACTAAATTACCCTCCGTCTCTTTCCTTCCTCTTTTCTTCTCGCTCGAACGTACTGACCCCGGCGAAAGGGATCTCAACCGGCGGACGCGTAGTCACATTAAATATTAAAGTAAAAGCAATTTACATGTTAAAAGTTAATTAAAAAAAGGCATGAAAGGATCGGGGAAAAATGTGGACAAAGGGATTGTCCAATTTAAATTAGAAAATTAACGATAAATAGCCATATTAAGGCCAAGACTGGAAGCTCGGTTAATATCTTCCCCCCCCTCTGACTACTTTTGACATTAATTTTAAGTCGATATATGGGTGTCTATAATTTATACACACCCATGTATCGACAAACCAACTTTAATTTAATAATTAAGCTCTTACAGCATTTCGCATTAGTTTTCTAAATAACTAGATAAAATTTATAAAAATAAATGTTTTTATTTTAGAATATAGGTTAGAACGACCGTTCGGATTATAATTAAAGTTTAAATTATTAAATATTATTGTTGCAAAATAGTTATAATAAAAAATAACCGAACGTCCGTTCTAATTAACTTAGCTCAATACCGTTTTCGAAATTTTAAAGTTTAAATGATTTTTAGCGTAGGTTTTAAATTTTATTAATTTTAAGTAAACCTTAGTATTTTTAATTTCTTATTAAAGATTAGGATAAATAAGAATTTTTCGGCATAACATGGCCACGACGCGCGAAGGCTCGAGTAGTGGGCCTGGGCGGCCGTCCCCACCGCTCGGTTGCGACTCCGTTGCCGGATTCCAGCCAATCGGCGGGCTCATCGCCGCTCCCACCGCCTCGGGACTCCCGTGTCAGGGTCGATGCGAGCCAATGCGAGCCAAGAATCGCGTAGGCTAGTCAGTTAAGATACAGATTTCGAGGAGACAGCAGCGTCAGCTCTGCCTTCTCCACTCTTGTCATCAGCTTATTCTCTTTAGAAAAATAAATACGCAATTACTCCACATCAACACCAGCTCTTTTCTACACTCTCCGGAGTGTCACTCCAACCATAATTTTTCGTCGCATCACTTCGCATCTGACGTGCCGGTTCGGTTTTCTGACGGTCATTTTACGGATCAACGGTGTACGTACCATATTTCGCAGGGAATCGGGTTTCTTTTTTTCTACGGGACTTCAATTCAAATCAGTTTTCGCGTGTGTGTTCGTGTTCGCGTGTGTGATTGGCCTATTGTGACTCGGTCCCTTCAGTTATTTCGGGTCTTCGTTTACCCTCGTTAACCGCTTACAGCAAATCGGGATATATATATATAATTTTTTTTTAATTTTGGGACTTCGCTAGAATCAGTTTTCTCTTTTCGTGTTCGCGTTGTGGCTGACCTACCGTGGCTCGGCCCTGTCAGGGAATTGGGGGCAAACTAGTTCGCGTTGCGGCTGACCTATCGTGGCTCGGCCCTGTCAGGGAATTGGGGCAAACTAGTTCGCGTTGTGGCTGACCTACCGTGGCTCGGCCCTGTCAGGAAAATAGTGGGTAAATAGTTCGCGAGAGGCTGACCTATCGTGGCTCGGCCCTGTCAGGGAATTGGGGCAAGCTAGTTCGCGTGTGGCTGACCGACCGCGGCTCGGCCCTATTAGGGATTCGTGAAAATAAAAATAAAAAAAAAAAAAGAAATTACGGCGAACGACAGTTTTCTTCGCGAGAGGCTGACCTACCGCGGTTCGGCCCTATTATCCGTTTTCTCGCGCGATCGCGTCCACAAATAATAATTTCGAGACAAAGACTTACGCCAACAATACCCTTGATGACAGGGGGCTATAGTGAAACGCGCGGTAATAAGCGGACCCGGGACCGTCAACAACAACGCGCCAACGAGACCCCCGCCGAACGAGCCCGTCGGCTCGCCGTGACGCAACGCCACGCCGAGGCACACGCGCGCCGGGCCCGAGAAAAGCAACAGGTCGCCGAGGCCCAAAGACTCGCGGAGCTAGAAGCTCAGCGCGAACAACTCAATGCGCGCGTACCACCATACGATCCCGAGAATCCAGCCATCCTCCAGGACCACGGCTGGCAACTCGTGGCGATCCAACGAGGAGTGCCAGGCACTAAGGACCCGCGTACGCGACGACCTCCGAATGACCGCGCTCGGCCGTTAAACCTACGAATTCCGAGTTTCGTTCAGGACGCGCGTTATACGTTCCCTCCAATAGAACTGACGCGCCCGCGGGCTCTACGAGTAGAGCCGGATTCACCGTTGCCTCCGGCAGAGGAAATCGTAAACGCGTGCCAGCGGACCCCCACTTCTTCGGGGCCCTCCCGCTGTACCACGCCTCCCAGGGCAGCATCGCCCGAGGTCCCAGAACCTTCTCCGTCGCCGAGAATCCAGGAGGCCGCTGCCATCTCCACCCCGCTAATTGCGGAACGCACGGCAACCCCCGCTTCGACCGATAGTGACGCGATTTCACTCGTGGCCAACGAGACTTTCTCGCCATCTTTACTCGCATCCCCTCCAACGAAGCGATTCAGAAGCGCCGACACGTGCCGACGCAACCTTGACCGCGACTTATAAAACCTTAGGCCATCGGCCACCTCTGTTTCCCTTCCTCTCCTTTCTCCTACCCCTCCCCCCCACAAAGAGCCATAAGCCGACGCACTCGTCGCACTCCCCGTTACACGCCATCCGACAACCCCATGCACTCATGGACGGATTAACCGCGTGGAAAAAGTTGATTAGAGGGGATATCAAAAGAGTATATCTTCCCTCCCCCACTAGTCAACGCAACCTGCCTCAAGGAATGAGCGGGCTAGACACCTACTTGTCCGCCTCATCGCAACGTGCTTCAGCACCCCGACCACCCCCTCGCCACTAGACGGGGCCCGGTCAGTGTCACCCCACTCCTCACTTCCCCCCCTCCTCGAACCTTCCTACTCTTCCTTCCCTACGCTGGGGGATTCCTACCTACCGTACGTCGCAGTGTACCCATCGTCAGGGTAATTTTCACACGGGGGAATAACTCCTCACTCCCCCCCCCCGCTCGCTAATCTCACTGTTCATCTCCCCTCACATGAATACTTGTAATTGAAACACACGGGGAAGATAACAATTTTGAAAAATTAATTTTAGGAAAATATTAAGAGATTTACAAAATTTCTAAAAATTATTGTGGAAGCATTTACAATTTTTTTAAGGTATTGAAAATTAAAGAACTAGCTTGGAATTGTTAAAAATAATATAATTTTCAAACATTTTCAATTCATTGATTGATTCTTTGATTTAGAGCATTAAAAATGATAACGTGGATTTATATTTTTGGAACTGAATCTGAATCTTGAACTCTACAATTTATAAAAGTTTCAAATTTTTAATTTGGCGGTTTAACTGCATTCAATTGGAAATTGTTCAGTTTTTATTACTTCAAATGGAAAATTTTTAGCCTTAGAGTTCAAATTTTGTAATTTCATCGACCGTGAAAAATTTGTGTGAACGGGAAAATTACCGGGAATTTTTTCTTTGATTGAAAGGGCTACCCTGTAATTTATAATTTTCATATTGCCTTTATGCTCAAGTTTTTGAGTTTTTTTTAAACTCATAGGTCTGACAACACATCAACTCTCTTTTTCATTTCTCTTGCACTTCCTAACTAAATTTTTGCAACATTCGACGATTCTGGTAGTAGGCGAAGAAGATCTGGGGTTGGAATGGTACTCTTTGGTCGATTAACGTTGTCGATTCCTTGCCTCTTGACACCAAAACTAGTTTCTGCGATCTGCAAATAAATAACATTTTTCGTATTGCTAGACAAAGTACCCTTATTTAACTACGATTTTGTATAGCTTTTTCCCGTAGAAAAATTTGAATTGAGCAACATTTCTGGCACCATAGCGAGTGCTCTCAGGTGAGTTAGTATACAAATATTATTGCGGAAAACAGCAGAGAACATTGAAGTTACATTTTCATTTTAAAAACTGAATTTTCAACAAATAAATACTGAAAACTTTTTTTATCAAAAATATTTAATCTCGAACGCTTTTAATTGTTAACCCTTCAAAACTGCATTTTTAAATTCATAAAATTGGAAATATACGCTTAAAAATAAAAATCTAAAGTGGAAAATGTTTAAAGTAAAAGATTTTAGAATAACGCATTGTAAACTGAATGGTATCGCAACTGAAGAAGTTAACAACTGAACTTAACATTCAGGAAATGTTGAGAGATAAATTTTTCATCTAAAAATGTGTTAAATTTTCTGTCAAAAAATAAATTTCCATTTCTCGGTGTTTCCCGGCCTCAAAAAACTCCCAGTTCTTTCGCGAATTTTAAAATTGATATTCAGTGTCAACCCGGATAAAAGCGTTCCTGGTAACAGCCGATATTAAAGATACTTATCTAAATTCTTGACGAATCTTCATCTAAATAAGGCACCTGTGTCTTGACACAACTCATTCGCCAACTCTTGTGCGGTGAGCCTTTCAGCCTCATCAAAGCATTTGGACGTTTCCGCTGGAAAACGACAATGATCCGCCTAATAATAACTAAAATAGAAGATATTATTAATATAAAACATCTTGTGTATTCCGAATGTTTTCTTGTATCATTGGAATTAATAGTTTTGTTTTGATAAACCTAACCTCAATGTTAAATTATAAATTATGTTTATAATTATTATGTGATATTATAATATCATACAATTTAATCATTAGATTAGTGTATGTTTGACCATTGTACTTACACAACATCCAGCAGTATAACTCGTTTCATTAGTAAAATTATAAACTATACAATTAAACACTTTTTCTGACTTCACGATAACACATTGCGAATCTCAAATAGCGTGGCATCAAGTAGCACGCAATGTCATATGAGGATATGACTTCAGATCGGTCGGAATCGTTGCAGTTCACTAATTCGTTAGTGATCGTGCTAGGTTACTAATGAATTAGTAAAGCGAAGCTACTAAATAATAGTAAACCATGTTTGCTAATTGAGATTAGTGAAACTTTTAATAATTCATTAGTAAAATATTTACTATTTTAAAAGTAAAGCATCAAAATATTACTATTTGTTAAGTGAACCATGGTTAAGTGAACCTGGTCGTTGGTAGAAGACGCGTTTCGTGTCGCGCCGTACACATTTCGGTTAATTGCTTTGTTTTCATGTGAGTGTATGACTTTATAACTTGCTTACGGGTTGTGCTTAGTGCTGAGGTCTCCATTGTGTTGCATTTCTGAGTGGGTTTTAGTCAGAAAACAGTTAATTTTGTGTTTCCTAGTTATTTTTGTGGACATTGGAAGTTCAAGATGGTGGCCTGTTCAGTGTGTAAGGAATTGGTCACGCGAGGGGTCGCTGACTCACTTGCTTGTGGAAAGTGTGGTGCCCTGGCGCACCTGAATTGCATGAACCTGCCGAGTAAAGATCTCTCGAGAATTAAAAAAAAGGAGAAGGTTTGGTATTGTTCCAGCTGCTCTGTGACCTCTGCATCTGAAAATTCTTCTCATTCTCGACATGTTCGAAAACTGTCTAACACTTCCTCAACAGCTGACGATACCGGAAGTACCTCAGGTGCGGCATCAGTGGTTCTGGTGCCTGGAGTCGAGGCAGCTATTGTCGAAGCGGTCACGAAATGTCATGAGGCGGGTCTGTCACAGATGAAAGCATTGTTTGAATCATTCAAGTATGATCAGACCACCTTCAATAAATCTCTTGACACCTCTATTAAGGAAATGAAGGATGATATCATCAATAATGCTAAGCGCATTTCTGTACTGGAGGAAACTACCGCTTCTAATGTGTCTGATGTCAACAAAATTCTTGCGTCGTCAAAGAATTTCCAGGATAGACAATCGCAGCTGGAATCTGAAGTAGAATGTTTAACCCTAAAGTGCAATAGTCTGGAGCAAGCTGCTCTCTCCGAGACTTTAGAGATCCATGGTTTACCTGAGAAAGAGGGGGAGGACCTTTCAGCTATCATCTGTCAAATCGGTTCTACCTTGGAGGTACCCCTCACTAAGGCGGATCTGACAACAGCATACAGGCTCAAATCTGCAAATTACACTGCTGCTAGACCTTCGCTTCCACCTACAGTAATAGTCACTTTTAACTCACAAGCTACCTGTAAGAACTTTCTGGTACTTGGTAAAAGAAAGCGTGGTCTTTCGACTAAACTTATTGGTTGGAGCGAAGATCGAGCCTTATACATCAGGGAGTCGCTCACTAAGTCCAATCGGCAGATCTACAGCGCCGCGTTGGAACTAAGAAGAAACAACAAAATAAAATACCTGTGGATTGCTGGGGGCAAGATTTTTTGCCGGAAATCTGATGGCGCGCCGAGAATTTTTCTTGCTCATGTTCGTGATTTGGATTCTCTACGTTAATTTCGATATAAGAAGAAAATATTCCCAATTGACATCGTGGGGAGTATGGTTTGCAGTAATTTTATTTCGCATACTGATGGTTATTAACTTTATTTATTTTATAAATCTACATATTCTATATTGTTTTTATGGTGTCGTTAGTAATTTGGCAACTATTATTAAGTTGATCTTTTTCATTTTGACAATGCTTCACTTTCGAGCGTTACATTACTTAATTTTTCTCGCGATTCTCTTATGCTTACTTACTATATTAATTCACTCTGCTGTAAGAATTACGATGCTCCAGTCAGGAAAAGTCTTAACTTCTCGTCTGTTATTCTTGCTTAGGTACACTTCTTACGTACACTTTTTGGTACTCTTTTCTATTTGTTATTACTTTATCTGGTACAACCCATTTCACACCTGCATTCTAAACATTATTGTTTCCAACATGTGGTCTGCTCTACGGAACTGGAAGGTTTTTACGCTAATCACCTTTTATTGCAGGGCTCTTTTTTGTAAGTTGCCCTATATATGGTATTGTCTCCCTCTTGTAAGATTTAATGGCCTTTCTTAATATATGTCACGTCAATGCTCAATCCCTGCCTGCTCATTTTGACGAGTTTGCTGATTATTTTGGTCAGAGATCCTTTCATATTATAGCTGTATCTGAAACTTGGCTCAAGCCTCAATTTGATTGCTCAAATATCAGCCTTAATAATTACTCACTTTTCAGAAAAGACAGGGTTTCTCGTAGAGGTGGTGGGGTCTGCGTATATGTCCATAATGATTTTAAGTGTAAGATCCTACACGTCAGTACTGAAACCACTGTCCCGTCCACTGAATTTTTATTTATTGATCTCTCTCTATCTCGCGAACGTTTACTTTTTGGTGTTGTATATAAACCACCCAATGCTGGTTTCGGTAATGAATTTGAGACGGAGCTTTTTAATTACACGCTTAATTATAATAATGTTATAATTGCAGGGGATTTCAATACTAACTTAAATATTCGCTCCAATCAATCCCAATACCTTACGTCTTTGGTCAATTCAGCTGGTTTATCTATAGTACCACATGGATCTACGCACCACTCCGGTATGTCTAGTACATGGATTGACCTTATGGCTGTGGAAGATCTTACTAGAGTACAAAATTATTCTCAACACCCAGTTCCCTTCCTGTCCAACCATGATCTTATTCAAATACATTACAATTTCAATTCAAGTATAAATGTCGCCCCGTGTTTTAAAAAATTCAGAAACCTAAGTAAAGTTGATGAGGACAGATTGTTCACTCTGCTCTCTGAAGCTGACTGGAGAAGTGTATTTTCTGAAAGAAATTTAAATTCAAAGGTAGAAAAACTTAATAATATATTAATTTCAACATTTGATGTAGTAGCCCCAGTACATGATTTTCAGGCGGGGAAAAAAACTTGTCCGTGGATATCAAAAGAGATTAAAAGTCTCAGAAGGGAAAGAGACAGAAAGTACTCTCAGGCCAGGAGGACTAATGACCCGGCACGATGGAAGGAATTCCGTATCCTTAGGAATCTGGTTCAAACTAAGATAAGGGACTCTAAAAATAAATATAACTATAATGCAATTGTTAACAAGAATAGGGATGAAAATATCTGGAAGGTCCTTCGGCGGCTTGGTATTATTCCCTCTCAGAGTCAAACCTTTGATCAGAACTACCCGGTAGATGACTTCATGAATCGTTTCCTGATTGAGCCTTTACCAATTGATACTACTCTGTTATCCAGTGAATTGCCTCCCTTTGATGATGCTAACTTTTACTTCTCTTATATTGGGGCTGACTCTCTGCTGCCAGTAATTGCCAAGATAACCTCAGGAGCTATCGGTATCGATGGTATCTCTATTAAAATGGTTAAACTTTCTCTCCGTGTGATACTTCCCGTTCTACTTCATATTTATAATTGTTCTTTACAGCTTGGGATTTTCCCCAATATATGGAAACAAGCTCTGATTCGCCCTGTTCCTAAGATTACAAACCCTTCAACTCTAACAGATTTTCGTCCTATTTCTATCCTTAGTGCATTAGCCAAGCCTCTTGAGAAATTAGTGGATAACCAGCTAACTGAATATTTGGATAAACATAACCTGCTTGACCCTTTCCAGTCTGGATTCCGGAGGGAGCATAGTACCATCACTGCTTCCCTTAAATTTAGTGCTGATTTAAAAGCTGCAATAGATAAAAATGAAGTAACGATTGTTGTATTTTTTGATCTTTCCAAAGCGTTTGAGTTGGTAAACCATGACCTTTTAATCCAAAAATTAAAAAACCTTAATATCTCTAACAGTGCCATAAATTGGTTTAAGTCTTACTTAAGTAATCGCTTACAATGTGTAGCAAACAGTGATGGTCTTCGCTCTGACTGGAATGAGGTGAAGAGTGGGGTTCCCCAGGGCTCAATACTTGGCCCCAAATTGTTTAATGTGTTTACTTGCGACTTTTCAGTTGTCTTGCGCTACTGTAAATATCACCTTTATGCTGATGATAGCAAAATATATCTTTCTGGGCCTCTTCGTACCCTTAGGGACCTACTTCAAATGGTTCAGGAAGATATTAATAACGTCTACAACTGGGTTGTATCTAATGGTTTGAAACTCAATCCTCAGAAAACATGTGCTTTGCTAGTTGGATCCTCCATTCATAATCCATCAAAAGTCCTAGATTCCCTCCCACCTTTGTACTTGAACGGTCTTGCTATTGACTTTTCTGATTCAGTTAATGATCTTGGCTTGATATTCAACAGGACTCTTTCTTGGAAAGAGCATGTTGAACTTATATCTCGCAAAACCTTCAGAACTTTACATCAGCTAAGTCGGAGTAGGGACTCTTTGCCTACAGCTACGCGAATTCATCTTGTAAAAGCCTTGATTCTTCCTTATTTTGATTATGGGTGTGTGGTATATGATGGAATCTCTGATGACCTTAATTGCAAACTTGAACGTGCTTTCAATGCCTGCATCCGTTTTATATATAACTTGTCCAAATTCGATCATATTTCTGAGTATAGGGAAAGAGCTGGCTTTATGACAGTTGCCAAGAGGAGACAATATTTTATGGGTAATTTGCTGTACATGATCTTTAAAAATGAAAAGCCTGTATATTTATTGGAATTGTTTTTGCGGGAGAATCTGAACCTTCCAGGTCGGCCTGGGCTGCGCGATAGAGGTCGTACCCTGGCAATACCTGCTCATAGAACATGTTTAATGCAAAAATCTTTTGTAATCAGAGGGAGGCGGCTTTGGAATAAACTGCCCAATAATATTCGTAATGCGCCCACAGTATTTGCATTTAAAAAGATGTTCTCTGAATTTCTCAAATCTATGGGTACACCTTTATTTAATATAACTCTGTGGACTTAGCCTGTATCTTGTTTTCTCTCTGTACTACATTCAGTTCTATTTCCATTACTATTGCTATTTTTTAAATTCATTTATGTTTTTTCTATTATGAGGTGTGCTAATGGTATTATTTTTTCTTTTGTCTACTTATATCTTAAGATAAGTTTACCAACAGTGCCATCTTAATATAAGATTGTAGTAACTTCTTACAGCATAAACTTACATGTACTTACTTACTTTTTTATATAACCGATAATGTCGTTAAATGTACATTTTTAATATTAAATCGGGGTTCCAATAATATGTACACTACACTCTAGATTCTACATCTATATATTTATATATCTCTACATCTTTGTACATTGTTTTATGTGTATACTCTGTTTAGCTCCTAAAGGTGCTTTGTAGCCCTGTGAGCTTTTTTCTCAATAAATTTAAAAAAAAAAAAAATTCATTTACTAATTCAACTAGTGAAATTTTCACTAATTCATATTTAGAGAGCAGATTTAATCTTCTTGGTTGAAACTTTATCTTTTTGGCTTAAAATTGATCTAGTTTATTGCAAATACGATTTTTGTATTTGAAAGCTGATGAATATAAAGCGTTTCATATCGATTTCAATACAGTACCTACATTAAAATGAGTTGAAAGAATTTATTCTTCTTTTTTGTCCAAAATGAATAAATTAACCCAGTTTTAAGAGATTTCCGGCTATGAAGTCTGCAATATGAGAATTAATATTATCTTAATTTATAATTTGTTGGTATTCCACTTTCTATTTTGAAGTTTCGAAATGTATATACTGCAACGTATTTGTCCACGGTTTACTGAACATATTCAGCTCTGGGTAGCATATCGTTATCTTCGAAGATTGAGGAAAATTTCGAGGAAAATAAACAAAATGTTGTGAAATGCGAATAGCTCCTACCTATTTTCCTCCCCGCTATCTGCAAACGGGTAGAGTACATATTAGCGAGCATATTGCAGAAAAATCGTAAGTTTCCCCGCACGAATTCCAAACGAGTCAGTTTAATTTACGTAAAGATAAAATGAGGCTATTCTTCAGTGCTTTTGTGCTTATCTACATGCTTTTCTACAACGAAATTGGTAAGTTTCATAATCTATTTGCTATAATAATTTGCGCATGTAAATTCGGGGTAAACATCTGGATCATTTGTTCATGTTGTGAAGAGTTTTATCTATATTTTTCTATATTTGTCTTTTTACAAAAGAGGCATCAGGTACAAGAAGAATCATCACGAAATCTAACGAAGAGAAAGAAGAAGTACATCCACTTTTCACTTCTAGAGCCACCGCGCGATCCTCGATTCGAATGCGCAGTCCGTCTGAAATACAGCATGATGCTCTTGATTTGCATAAACCTGATAATCAAGAACCTTCTCCACAAAAACGTTCAAAAGGTCAATATCTATAAGTTCATTCGGACCAGATATGATGAGTTTTGTATATGTTTGTTGTATGTTTGTCTTTTCATAGTAGGATCACGACTGCGGAACCAAATCTCGAACAGAATGAAGAAACAGAATAGCTTTTCTTCTGAAGGTGCTTCATCTACAAGCATGATCCAGGATGAACAGATTAAACACCAGGAAAAAGAATCTCCAGTGGGAGAACATACCCGTTGGTTAATGCAACTTTCTCGCGACGAGGCTCTTTTTCATGGTGCTCCAACGATGACCCATGATAATCAGATTGAACACAACAGTCAATACAACCCCGTGGGAGAACATACCCGTTGGTTAATCGACCAAGCTCGCGAGCAGGAGGCTCTTCATGATAGTAAAAATATCCACTGGTTATCTCAATATTTCAAAGAACTGAATCAGTATCCACGTCAAAATCAAGGTATCAGTATTCTTGAAATTTTCAATATTTTTACTTATTCCTGAAAATTTTTAAATATTTTTAAGCATTCCGAAATATTCTGAATCCTTACGGAATCGTGTGAAATATTCTTACATACTTTGAGATCTTTTTTGGGGATAGGGCGATTTGAATACAATATTTTGAGTCCGCGACGGAATCCGCTTCATCAATCATCATATATCTCTTTCGAAACTTCCGAACTTTCTGAAAATGAATAATATGTGTACTGGAAATATTTCTAATGAAGTTCAAAAAATCGTGTTCAAGTAGTAGTGATGCCGCCTAGCGATAATTCTTGATACTGCGACGATACCGATACGATACTCACCTTCCAGTCTCGGATTTGTATCGCTCCACAGTGAGTGAAAAAATTAGGGATGTCCGAGAGACGTCTTCGGGACATCCCCAAGACGTCTTTTGGGACATGTCTTTCGGACATCCTATGGATGGTCTCAAGACGTCTAATGTCAGTACGAAAGATGTCCCGAGGACGTCTTATATCGTAAAGACATTCTCAGGACATCTTCAGGACATTGGATGTCTTCGAGACATTCATTGGACTGACCTTGAACGACCTAGGAACGTTCCAAGGACGTCCTTGGTATGTTCACGGTTTTGTGCCCACTGGGTCGGTTTTGTATCGTGTCGGAAAAATATCGGAAAGTTCTGTATTTATTTCGCCGAAGTACCGTTTGATTTCTGATTCATTGATTGTTTGGGAAGGAGTTATTATTATGAATGATAATAATATTTTTTTTTTATTATTTTTTTTTATTATAAAGATGTTCATTTTTGTTGACTAGTGTAATATTAATGTTGTTGGCTGGATGTGCAGCCACGGTGATGAGGTGGTGGGAGCCTAAGAGTTATTTCGAATTTTTTAAATGATTCAAGAACAATTTAAAATAAAAAAGCTATCAATCTTCAAACAAAAAGTGAATTTTTGAAAAAAGCGACCAAAACATTTCAAAATTCAAAATTCAATTCAATTTCAAAACTTTCAAGCATTTTTGAATGTCTAAAAGACATTCAGAATGTTTCGATGTTTTTAAAATTTTTAAAGATTATTTGTAATTTGAAGTAAACAAAAAAAATGTAATCAAATGTGGATTTTTGAACATTCTGAAAAAAGTAGGAAAACTTAAGATTACTTTTCATATTGACTAATTAATTATTAAAGAGAACTCAAGAAGATGAAAAAGATTCCTGAAAATGGTCTCATAGGAATTTCTAACAGAAAGTATAGTTTCAAAGAAAGTGAACAAAACATTTAAAAGCATTTTACATGTTTTGAAAGATTTAAAGAGAACGAAACATTCTCTCAAATTCCTAGCAAAACCTGAAATCATTCTTTTTTTTAATTAGTTTAAAGAGAATATTTAAAATGATTTTAAAGTAATTGAAAACCCCCACAAACTTGTCACAAAAAAAATCTGGTGGAGTTTGAGGTGATTTTTTTAATTTTTCAGCATTTTCTTTGGATTCAAGGGAAAATTGGAATAATTTTAAAAGATATTTAGAATGTTTCGACGTTTTTGGAATATGTTCAACGTCAATCAATTGTTGAACAAAATGAAGAAAGATCTAAAAAGTCTTTATAAATGTGAGAGATTTGTGGAAATGTGGAGGTGCAATCATTGTAATTTTTGAAGTTTTTCACAATTCGTTAGAAAAATTTGAGAGGAATTTTAGAATCTTAGAAGAAATTAAAAATATTTTCAAACTTGATTATTATTATTATTATTATATTCTGATCTGTAGTTGAAAAATATTTCTAGGTTTAATAGAATTGGGAAAGCATGTTTCATTCATTTGAAGGTTCAGAACAATTTCAGCTAAAATAAGTGATAAAACTGATCCAATAGGAGTTCCAAACTTTTGTTTATAATAATTATTATTGAATTCGAAAAATACCGAATGAAAAACATATTATATAGCATCAAGAAATTATTTTTTCAGAATTTTTGTATTAATTTCAATCAAATCCCAAAGTTTCTGTATGACCATTTCCACCCTTTCGTAAGGGATATTTGGAAACATAGCTATGCCATCAAAAGAGACAAATATGTGCTCTAAGGGTACTATTACATTATCAATTAGTTGCAAGAAATTATGACTATTTTTAATTGATGTTTTTGAGATTGCCATGGATTTTTAAATAACTTGACTCAATACTTCGTCTAATTTTCTAGATGGAGAACCTTTTGTTGAAATAACTGGTCGTAGAGGGTAATCATCTTTGTGAGCTTTAACAAGACCATAGGCTAAGGGGAGATTAGAACTAGTTGTATCAATATCACATCTTTCAATACCATTACCTAAGTATTTATCGGTTCTCATTCTGTCAAAAATTTTGAAAGTTCCTTTCTGAAGCATTATGGTGGGATCATTAGGAATCAATTGAAATCTATTATCATCATGAAGTATTCCCCAATATTCCCCAAGTTCAGAAAATTTGAATGACCCCTTATAATAATCCTTTTTTTGTCCTAGCTCAACATCCAGAATCATCTGGGCACGCTGCTTCGGATTCTCATAGTCAAGATACTCCACAGTCATCATCTCAAGAAAATTCTTACGACCATTTTGAACCAGAGTTAATAGACACTGATATGAGACAATATTCTAGTGCTTACCTAGACTATCAATCTCCTCAAAAACCTAAAACTAAGCCTAAGCCGAAAACTAATTATCCAGATCATTCATGAGCTCCAGGATTTGGCTGACATTACTGACACACACAGCAAAGAAAAAAATAGTGCAACACGGTAGTGTTTTAACGTCACACTGGATGCTATTGTGAACACCCTTTTATAGTTCAAATATATGTATATATATTTATTATACTCTCTCCCTATTACGGGTTTGAGTCTTCAAAAACCCATTACAAAGCTTCTCCTTACAAACATATTAAGCTAACTTAATCTGCTGCGGAAACGGAAGCCCTGCCTCTACACTACTTCAACCTCTTTCCTATGCTACACTCACAAGAAACTCCCTTTACCCTAACTGTCATCTTGTCCAATTACACCTTCCAAAAATCAGCTTATTGTCTCTACCTCCTTTCTCTTTCTTCACTCTCTTCTCCTTACCTCTCACTTCTAGCAGTGAGAAACAACTCCCTCCTTCTAATATGTCAAAAAAAGCAAAAACATTTTTCCTTCCTTACCGCTTTTCACTACCAGATGTACATCACATCCTATCCCTCACTTCGATCCACTCTCGTTCCACACATACTCTCACAATGACCACCATCCGCCTAGCTCTGCTTTTCACTTTAGCTTTATCACCATTCTCTGCTTCTTCCTTCTCTTCTTTTCCTAGTGATTCTCTTCTTTCTCCTCTAGCAGAATCACCTCCATTCAGCCTTCTCTCTCGTTCTATTTTCATATTTTCCATTACCCTGTGAGGGAACGGAGACACTCCTTCAAACTTCTCGGTGACACACACCTGATTCTCGCCATACTCCCAGTCCCTTCATATACATGGTGCCCCAGCACTTTTCCTTCTCACTACAACTCATCCACTCACAACTTTTCAATTCTTCGACTTCTACACCAGACCTGTCCAAGTAGGGGAAAACTGCTTATTTGCCAGATGGAAATATAACACCACCACCGATCTCTACTCATTCAACTTCACGGGAGCGACCACCCTCCAAGCTTCTGGACCTGAGAAAAGGGATGTGGTGGTGGAACTCGAATATGCGGTGAATGAGCAGTTTTCCCCTACTTGGAAAGGTATCTTCTACACTCACGATCTTCTTCTCCTTCCCCACCTTTTTCCGTTGCGCTGGTCCTCTTCTCTTCCTGTTCTCTCTCTGTCTTCTTCTCCATCGTGCCCGTCACTATCATTCCGCTTTCCTGCTTGCTCCACTGACAAATCGTCTCCCCCACTCTCGCCTTCATGAATCTCAGGTGTACTTCCACTCCCCCTTTTTCTATCCTCTCCTTCTCTTTTCTTAGCCAATCTTGTATTTCCTCCTCCCTCTCTGTCAAGTCCTCTTCCATCCACAGCCCTGATCCTTTCAACTTTCCTTGAGCGTTCAGCAGATCCCTCTTGTTCTCCCACGTTCTTAATTGGAGCCGTATTCCAACGTCTATCTTCTTCGATTTCTCTGCTTTCGCCACGATTTTAGTATGTACGGCCAAGAGTCCCACCACGTTCATCGGGTCGTTGTCCTCCTTCGAATGTCCTAACACTTTCAAGTTTCATCTCCTTTCCGCTCTCTCTTTCTTCTCCCTCTCCCATTCTTCCTCCGTCAGCTACTTCGGTTGATTCCTCCACGTTCTATCCTCTTCTCCAGTTGGGCGTCCCACTTCTCCTACTTCTCTTTCTCTTTCTTTCTTCTTGCTCTCCATTTTCTCGTCAAGTTTCTCCAACTTAGACACCAGTTTGTTGAGCCCTTCCTCAAAACTCCTCCTGTCTGTCTTCCTCTCGCTTCTTATTATTGCTCTCTCTCTCTCCCATTCCATTTTCAGGTCCTCTATAAATTTGTCCTGCCTTTCTTCCACACTTTCTCTGTCACATCCTCCGCTTCCCTCACTTTCTTCGCTTCGTCACCCATTTGAGTTTGTCCGTCCGTGTGCTAGCCCTTCTTTTACAATCCACACTTTTTCTCACACCGTCTGACTCTCACTCAGCCCAGCTGATCTTCCAAACCCTTTCACCTTGTTCTCGTCACTACTCGAGTCAGACTCGTTACTTCAGGTTTCCACACTCTACACTAGGCGGCAATAGCACTGCTCATTTCCTTCAGCGTCCTTTCGGGCCGAACCTAACCTCTTTATTTTGGTGTGCGCTTTTTTCTTCGTCCACTTTTAACTTTTCACTTCTACTCTCACATTCACTTGCACTGGAACCAGACACCTTTCTTCACCTTCCCACAGCTTTTTTTTCACCTTTCCTCTTCCTTTTTCCATCCAAACAGTTCGAAAGTCACTCAGGCACCTCACAATCACGTCCATCTTTTCTTCACGTCGAACCGGAAGTCCAGTTCAAATATATGTATTTTCAAATTCTGTTTTTTATGTAATACTTTTTGGAATGAATACATTACTTACTGGCAATACTATATTTATGATATTTCCTTTTCCATGAACTGTTTTTATTATAATATTTATACCATTGAGCCATTTTCCTTTTGGGGTAGGCGTGACATTACCCCATTCGGGTAGTGTTTCTAGGTGGATAGTTTCTTGTAGTCAATAACTACTACGGGTGTGGGCTGACCACACCCACGACGAGCCAATAGCACGCAGTATTCCCGACCGGTCACCCATCCAAGTACTAACCGCGCCCAACACTGCTTAACTTCAGTGATATAACGAGAACTGGTGTTTTCAGCGTGGCGTAGCTAATAATAGAGTTATAATAATTCTATTTTGAACATTTTTTAATCTTCTTTATATCCTCATTAAAAATTATTGTAAGCTTACTTGAAAACAATTTAAAAAAAATTTTTTTTCAATTATGTCTGCCAAATTTCAGTTTTCATACTTGTGGTTGAAGCCATAACTTTAATCGAAGATATAAATTTTCAACTAAAATGGCAAATCTTCAAATTTATCGACAAGAAAAATAAGGTTCCGATTGAAGTGATGAATCCTTAACCAATAAAATAAATTTTGAATTTAAAAGTTGAACTTGCAACAAGGTATTTCAATTTTTACTAGCAAGCATTAATTTTAAACCAAGAAGATTAATTTTTTACTAAAAATGTGCACTTCCAACAAAATACATGAATTTTAAACCATCTAGATAGATTTTTAACTTAAAAGTCTTCAAATTCGAGCATAAATAGAATAATTGAATTTTCAATTTAAAAAATTGAAGAAAAAATCTGAGCAATTTTAATCATTTGATTGCGTAATGAATACGTAATGGTTTCGCTTGCGATGTGACGTGTTTATCTGAGCTGGTATATTTTTGCAAAATAAAAGTGATTTCGGAGTGATAAAAGTGATAAATTTCATGTTCTAACATCTTTTGAAAAGCTCTTTAATACAAATTAAAACTTTTTTTTTTAAATATTAGTAAAAAATTAGACTGAAACTGAAAAATAAAAAAAAATGTGAAAAGTGAGGTTATGCAAGAGACAGTGCATCTAGTGTATGTGCTGTAATTTGTTTTTTGGCAGTGAAGGATCTATTTAAAGTAGAAAAACTGCGAAAAAGTGAAGTGAAGATAAAAAATCGGAAAGAATTTCGAAGGGTATGTACAACAAATGTCAGTTTAAGCGGATAGGTGCCAATGTCTTATCTGCAAGTTATTACTTTAGCTAAGTATGCTAACAGTAGATGAAAGAAGAACGCGAATTAAGTCAGATCCAGGAGTATCTTCTGAAAAAGTCCAAAAAGATATAAAGTGTACAGGGTGTCCAGGATCAGTTTCGAGGCAAGTAACTTATTGTACATACTGTCGTGCACCATATCATCCAAGCTGCGAAAAAAGATACAGAATTTCTATAGCCAAAAACCCAGAAATAGAAAAGTGCAGATGTAAAAAAGCATCTACGTGTACTATAACTCAAGAGAATAAACGAGAACCAAAAAAATCTGCAGAGAAAAAAATGGATCCTTCACTGGAGACATACCTAGATAAAAAATTTGCAGACATACAACAGAGGATAACTGATTCACAGAAAAGTACAGATAACAAGCTGAAGGATCTGCAATATTCGCTCGATTTTATGTCAACAGCCTACGACGAATTAAAGCAAAAAAACGAGAAACAAACGCAGCAAATGAAAAACCTTGAGAAAGAAAATAAACGGCTCATAACAGATGTGGAATTCTTTAAGCAAAAGCAAAATCAAAGAGATCAAGATGAGAAGAGTAACAATCTAGTTATCTCGGGAATACCAAAACAAGATGCGGAATCTGTTAATGAAATCATCACGAAGGTTATGAAAGGATGAGATATAACATCCAAGAAGAAGATGTTGCAGCTTGCTACAGAATTAAAAGCAGCAAAGGAGAAGGGCCGATCCTTTTGGCATTGAAACGTAAGGAGGTGAAAGACCAAATACTGAAGAAAAGAAAAGAAATCGGTTCCCTAACTCTTGAAGCCTGCAAAATCAGAAATAATCTAGATAACAAAATCTTTATCAACGAAGATAGGACTCTCTATAATCAGAAATTGTCGCTGCTTGCAAGGGATCTGCAAAAAAAAGGATTATGTAAATTCGCATGGTTCAATGACGGAAGAGTGTACGTGAAACGAAGAGAAGGAGAGAATCGGACCTGGATAAAGGATGAGGGAGTAACTCGCCTCCTAGAAGAAAAATGGAAGAGGGAAGACAGAGAAGCGATTTGAAGACGGGAAAGAAGTTTGCAGCTTAGGATAAATATATATATAAATACAATATCTAAAAGACTAAAGGTAATGTGCTCAAATATCAGAAGTATTAGAAATTCATATGAAGAACTAAAAATAATATTTGAAGAAAAAGATACTGATATAGATATAGTTATTCTAACTGAGACTTGGTTGTACAAAAATGAAACAAGGTTTTATGATTTTAAAAATTACGAGGCAATACATGATTCTAGAGATACAAGAGCAGGTGGCGTAGCAATATATATTAAAAAAAGTATCAAATTTGAAATTTATGAACAAACATTTAAAAAAAAATTAATACATGTAGATGGTAAAAGGAACTGACATACTTCAGACCAAAAGTAGATTTTTGATGTTGTAAATCCTTCATTTCTTGTCGACGTTTCGAAAACTTAGTCGTTTTCCTCTTCAAGACTTAGTATTAAATTTCGGAGTTCGTCAAATTTTTTCGTCAATTATTATAAAAAATCCTCTTCCTCCTCACATCTCTATAAATATAAAAGAATTAGTTTTTAAAAATTATCATTTGAACAGAATAAAGGTTCTTTTTTAGGTTAGAAATTTAAATTGAGAAATTTACCTTTTGGAGCTTCATTTTTTGTAGGAAATTTTGTTAAATTTAAAAAAATTGTAATTTGTTCAATTAAAAACTTAATTTATAACATTCAAACACATTTTAATAATGTAAATAACTTAGATTTATAACATAAGGTACTATAGTTTCTATGTAATTCTAATGACAATATTAAAAATTTGGAAGAATTCAATTTTGAAAATTATTAAAAACATTATACATTGTTATTGAAATTTAAAATTATTACTATTACTAATTAGTTAAATGTATAACTGTATAATATGATAAAAAAAACTTTTATTAGAAAAATTCATCAATTTTTGAGTTTAAATATTTTCTTAAATTAGAGAATCCAAAATTATATTATATATTGGACTATAATTATTAAGATCTGAAATTATATTCAAACAATTATTGCTATTCTTTTTTATAAAAAACATTTCTGCTATTAATCTTTTAAATTCATTAGGTTCATGATGTAAAACAATAACATTATCCCAATCAATCAAATGTCCAGTTTCAACCTGATGTTTTGCTATGAGTTTATGGTTTTTTGGATTTTGTCTAAAATTATCATGATGTTCTTTTATTCTTGTAGCAAGTAATCTGCTCGTTGACCCACATAACATTTTTCACAATTTGAACATTGAATTTTGTATACTACATCAATAAATTGCAAATTATCTAATAAATCTTTTCCTAATTTTATGAATTTATCCAGTTTAGAATCAATTCTAAAATTTGTTTTAATATTAAAATCATTTAAAATTCTTTTAATTTCAAAAGATAACTTACCATGATAAGAAATTGATACTATTGGTTTGAAATTAGAATTTCTTACTATTGTTGTATTATTTTGGTTGGATAAAGAATCTGTAATTGTTTTGATTTTATTATTAATATGTGTTTGAACAAATTCTATTGGGTAATTATTTAAGTATAAAGTTTTTTTAATAAATTCTATATTAGAACTGTGAAATGATTTATCTGATAATTTTAAAGCTGTATCAATAAGATTTTTTACTATAGAAATTTTATGTTGTATTGGATGGTTAGAAAGAAAATTTAAATATCTACCAGAAAAAGTATTTTCACGAAACCAATCAGTGATGATATTACCTGTATCAGTTTTAATAACTTTAATATTTAAAAACAAAATAGAATTATTACTTTCAATTTCATGTGTAAATTTAAGCCTTGGATGATAAGAATTAAATTGTTTTGAAACGTAAATTAATTTATCTTTAGGTAATATAATGAACGTATCATCAACATATCTAAAATATGTGTGTAAAGAAAAATTCAGATTTTTTATTACATTTGATTCTAAATCTTGCATAACTAAATCAGCTAATGTTGGAGAGATAGGAGAACCCATAGGTGTTCCAAATATTTACCTGTAAAAATTGTTATTAAATTTAATAACTGTTTGTTCCATTACAAATTTAATTCCCTCTTCAAATTCTTCAATCGGTAATTCTGTATAGTTTTTTATATGAATCCATCTACTTGAAATACTATTGATAACTAAATCAAGTGGTACATTTGTGAAATATTAAGAGACATCTAATGAAACCATGATATGATCAGATGGAATTGTTTTATTAATTATTTTATTTTTAAATTCAAAAGAATTTTTTACTTGTTATTTTGGTACTATTAGTGCTTTTTTAAGAATATTATTAAAAATATTAGCCATTTTATAAGTAGGTGAGTTAATTAGTGAAACTACAGGTCTAAGTGGACAATTCTCTTTATGAACTTTAGGTAATCTGTAAATTCTAGGAATGTTAGTGTCATATCCATTAATTCTCCAAGAATTTAACAATTTAAATGTTTTATTTTTTAATTCTTTTTCTGGGTTTTCATTTAATTTTTCATAAGTTTTGGTATCATTTAATAATTCTAGCATTTTTTTATTATAAGATTCCTTTTTTAGTATTACTGTAATGTTACTTTTATCTGCATGAGTTATTACTAATTGTTTATTAGTTTTAATGAATGTTTGGGTTTTCTTAATGTTTTTTGCTAAAATTCTATCAACTTCTGTAATTTTATTATTCTTTAAAAAATTGTTTGCTGTATTAATTATTCTGTGTCTTAATAAGTCACGATCTTCAATATTTTCAATTAATCCAATATTTGACTCTATATCTTTAACCATATTCAAAATTATATTGCTTTTGTTTGTTAAAAAGGAAGAACTGAATTTATTCCCTAACCTTAAAATGTCATTAACATTGTCTGGAATATCAACATTACTAAAATTTATTATCCAAGGATCTTTAGTATCACAGTTATTTGTATCTTTATGCATATTTATATTGATAGGTACTTGAACATTAATTTTAATTTTTAAATTATGAAGTTTCTTATCTAATCTTTGTTTTTCTTTTAAATTATTTTTTGAGGTTTTTAATTGCATTTCTAAAATGTTTGTATATATATATATATATATATATATATATATATATATATTG
>CAKNXH010064316.1:0-65273 GCA_932178445.1 Andricus quercusramuli | reverse complement strand
GATGCTTTTAGCAACCTGGTGCATGATCAGGTACACCAGGGTCGGCGTAACTACATTAGAATTTGATTTGTTTATCATCGAAGATTAAGTGTTGAGAAAATTCCTGTAGAAGATGCTTTTAGCAATCTGGTGCATGGTCAGGTACACCAGGGTCTGCGCAACTACATTTGAATTCGATCTTTTCATCAACAAACTTTAAATTTTGAGAAAATTCCTGCAGACGATGCTTTTAACAACCTGGTGCATGATTAGGTACACCCAGGTCGTTGTCACTTCCGGAGGAGTACCGATATTATGCACCTTTATACCGTCCGGACTCAATGACATACTTAGCCAAGAAGGTAATTATATGAAGAAATATTATGTTCCTATTATATAAATTGTGAATCGCCGATTATGTATAAAATATATATAATTTATTATATAGTGCCTATACATAATACATTATGTATAAACTATATAGAATTTTTCCGCCTGGGACACACGACGTGCGACGCACCTGTCACGCATATGAGGACGCATCTGCGTCATCGCTTGCGTGCACGCCGTGCGAAAAAATCCGCACGCGTGCGACGCATGTGCGTCGCACTATGCGCGCATATTGCTATATGGGTTAGGTAATCCGTAAATTCTAGGAATGTTAGTATCATGAACTAGAATATCTTTTCTTAATAATTCTTCACCCAAATATCCATTAATTCTCCAAGAATTTAACAATTCAAATGTTTTATTTTTTAATTCTTTTTATGGGTTTTCATTTAATTTTTCATAAGTTTTGGTATCATTTAATAATTCTAGCATTTTTTTATTATAAGATTCCTTTTTTATTATTACTGTAATGTTACTTTTATCTGCATGAGTTATTAGTAATTGTTTATTAGTTTTAATAAATGTTTGTGTTTTCTTAATGTTTTTTGCTAAAATTCTATCAACTTCTGTAATTTTATTATTCTTTAAAAAATTGTTGGCTGTATTAATTATTCTGTGTCTTAATAAGTCACGATCTTCAATATTTTCAATTAATCCAATATTTGACTCTATATCTTTAACCATATTCAAAATTATATTGCTTTTGTTTGTTAAAAAGGAAGAACTGAATTTATTCCCTAACCTTAAAATGTCATTAACATTGTCTGGAATATCAACATTACTAAAATTTATTATCCAAGGATCTTTAGTATCACAGTTATTTGTATCTTTATGCATATTTATATTGATAGGTACTTGAACATTAATTTTAATTTTTAAATTATGAAGTTTCTTATCTAATCTTTGTTTTTCTTTTAAATTATTTTTTGAGGTTTTTAATTGCATTTCTAAAATGTTTGTATATATATATATATATATATATATATATATATATATTGGTAGGTAACGAATTTCTTAAATTTATTTTGATATTATTGAAATTTTGTTTTAAATATTTTAAATGGATATTCAAGTCTTTTATTTCATCATTAAGCAAACGACATTCTAAAGATTCTGCCATGAAATTAACATGGTTTTTTGCACTATTACTGAAAAATTGTAAATTTCTAACATTCCTAGCAGCATTAGTAATATTCTTTGGTAACACATTGTGAAACCTACAATTGACAAGAAATGATTCTCTAGTATTTAAATTATTAATTCTCTTATTCAAATTGATGAACTTTCTTACATCTGTAAAAGAATTTGGAAAATTATTTTTGATTTCGTTGAAATACATATTGCTGTGGAAAAAGGATTATTATAAGAACTTAAATTACTTAATTTAATTACTAACAATTAATATATGCGTTGAAATAAATCTAATTTTAATTAAAAAAATTTACAATTATTGAAAAATTGATGCATAAATAAGTTAAATTTAATTTCGAAATAATTGAAAATTTGAACACATGAATCCTTTGTAATTGAAGGTGTTAGAATTCGATGACATGAATCCTTAGTGATGATAAACTTCGAAATTTGTCAATAAAGATATGATAAAAATTATGTCAAAAACATAATATTAGTTAGATTAGTAATGGTGTTAAAGCGATGTTGTCTGTCTGAGTAATATAAATTAATATGTATATTGGCGCATATGATCTAAAAATTTTTGTTCAATATATGAGATATTGCCGGCCAACATCTTTGCATATTAGATTTTTAAGATCTGAGATATTCAAATGCAATATCTGGATAGTGAAGTCATAGAGGGCGCGTGTATCGACAAATGGCGTAAATGGCAATGGCGTCTTCTGAGATAGCTGTTAGGCTTGATCTTGATTAGTTTGAATTTCACGCTGGCGTTTTTAGTCGTCGTTAACGCGATTTTTCCAGTTTAGACCTTGAAAAAGTGGTGAAAATCTAATATTTTCGCATTTGGAGTGTGTAATTGAATAGTGTGTTCCCGTCCTTCATCTGATGAAACTTCAAGTGCAGTAAGTACAGCAATATTTATCAGTATGTTAACGATTTTACCAACTTTTGTGAAACATAACCTCACATATAGATTGATAATCAATAAAATCTTTCAAATTCTTCAAAATCATTGTAATGTTTGTAAAATCCTCGGAGCCTTTCTGGAACATTATAAAATCCTTTGAAATCTTTCCAAAATATTATAAAATCCTTTGAAATCTTTTAAAATCTTCAAAAATGTAGTAGAGCATTTTCGAATCGTTTGATATCTTTGGAAACACAACCTAAAATACAGAATGAAGATTTCAAAAGATTTTAGTATATTTCAGAAAGATTGGAAGGATTTTACAGATTTTTCATCAATTTTGGAGACTTTTAAAGATCTTGGAGATTATATATTTATATTTGAGGTTGTGTTTTTAAAAATATCAACATTTTTCAAAATGCACCACCAGATTTTTGAATGCTGCAAAAGATTTTGAAGGATTTTATCATATTGCGGAAAGATTTCAAAGATTTCACAGATTTTACATCAATTTTAAAGATCTTGGAGATTATATATCCATATTTGAGGTTGTGTTTTTAAAGATATCAAGATTTTTCAAAATGCTCCACCAGTTTTTTGAAGTTTGCAAAATATTTTAAAGAATTTTATAATATTTCAGGGAGATTTGAAACATTTGACTGATTTTACATCAATTTTAAAGACTTTCAAAGATCTTGGAGATTATATATCCATATTTGAGGTTGTGTTTTCAAAGATATCAGGATTTTTCAAAATGCACCAGCAGATTTTTGAATACTGCAAAAGATTTTGAAGGATTTTATAATATTTCAGGAAGATTTCAAAGATTTCACAGATTTTACATCAATTTTAAAGTTTTTTAAAGATCTTGGAGATTATATATCAAAATTTATCAAAATGCTCCACCAGATTTTTACAGACTGCAAAAGAATTTGAAGGATCTTATAGTATTACAGGAAGATTTCAAACATTTGACAGACTTTACATCAATTTTGAAAACACAACCTCAAATATGGATATATAATCTTTAAAAAGCTTAAAAATTGATGTAAAATCTGTAAAATCTTTGAAATCTTCCCGAAATATTATAAAATCCTTTAAAATCTTTTGCAATCTTACAAAATCTGGTGGAGCATTTTGAAATCGTTTGATATCTTTGGGAACACAACCTAAAATATAGTATTTTATTAAAATGTATACAAATTTTTCTTTTTTTTAAGAGAGCCGTTCATCATCTCGATCATGAGATTGAAGCCTCAGAGCAGAGTAGCAGCTCGCAAAGGGCACAGAGTCCAGATAATTCAACAAGACTCATAGAAAAGGACGAATGTAAGATTTATAATATTTGATATTCATATTTTAAGTTTTGGAATCTTATATTTATTCACGCGTCCTCCTGTAAAAGGGTCTCCGACATATGTTTCCGCCACAAATGGATCATTAGTATTTGAAGACTGTGGAGACGAACGTAGCTTATTAGAGGAATTTGAAAATTGCGAAAATTCACCCGATGCAAACAAAAAAATTGTCATTGCAAATGAAGAAAAAGGATGCAATACAAATACGAAAGTAAGTTCAGGTGAAACACTCCTTGGTTTGTCAGCCGCGGGAAGTACAAGAACTTTCGTTTCTGAAGAAAACACCACTGCACAACTTGCAGTTAACAACCGAATTTGTAGACCGATTGGTGTGAAGAATAATAGTTTTGGGAACAAATTCAACAGACAGGAAACATCAATATTTCCTGACGCAAGTTAAATCCAAACTTCAAGTTTAAAATCAATCTTAATTATAAAAAATATTCCTGGCTTCTTACGACATTATTATTATTTTTCAGGGATTAAAAGCACATCTTTCTGCTACTGTCAATGGCAAGATTTTATTGAGAAGTGGCGAAACTGTGAACAAGAATGCTAGACAAAATTTGGTTCGATGTATTATTCATGTATTAAAGTTGAGCGTGTAGTACTTGAGATGGCACCAACAAAAAGTTTGTAATAAAATAACCTTCTATAACAATATTACAATTTGTTGTATTTTTTATATAAATTCCTTCCAGTCGAAGATCTGGAATTATTCAAGATAATATCTAGGATACCCAAGTCCAATATCTTAGATATTAACACCCGGGTCTCATTTTCAGATTATTATCCAGGATACTCAAGTCCAATATCTTAGATATTAACAGCTGGCATCTACTTTTCAGATGAATATCCAGGATATTCAAGTCCAATATATTAGATATTAACAGCCTTTTCGGACCAATTTCTAGGATATTCTGGTCCAATATCTTAGATATTAACAGCTGATGTCACATTTTCATATGAATATCTAGGATATTCAAGTTCAGTATCTCAGATATTAGCAGCTGATATCTACTTTTCAATATCCAAAGATACTCAGTTCGAATATCCGAGATCGCTGTCCCATAGTTCACTATCCAATATCTTCAGCCGCATTATCCAGATAATACCTGCGAATATCTAGTTTTCTCCGTGCGGGGATCTGTTCTTGGGCCACTTCTATACATACTATATGTGGAAAGCCTTTTTTTGCTGAGATTAAATATAAAAATTTTTATGTATGCAGATGATACGGTATTTGTGTATGGGAATAAGGATTGTAAAGAATCAGAGAAAATGATAAACCAAGAGTCAGTAGAATATTGCGAATGGCTCAAACACAATAAGTTGTTGATCAATGAAAAAAAACAGTCTATATGACTTTTGCATTAACAAACATAAAAAAATACCAATGCAAATAAGAATTGGAAACGAAACTATGAGCGAAGTTGTGGAGTACAAATATCTGAGAATTATTACTTAGGCAGGTGGCCAATTTACAGAAATTATTAAAGTCAACGCAAGTTTTCTGGTTCTGTAAAAACCAGTCAACTTGGACAGGTGGCCAAGTTACAAAGGTGGCCAACTTCACAGGTTTTATTGTATTTACCATAAAAGAATAATGATTCAATGAGTCATTCAACCTCAAACTATAACGAAAGATTGAAAACAATTTCAAGGCAAATAAATAATAATTTATTAAGTGTCACATGTCCTTATCTATTTTTCCACACCACTATGTACACACGTAGGCGAAGTTTATATGCGATTTATATAAGGAAATACAACAATTCTTCAAAAAAAATTAATTATTTTAATTAAAATGTCTATTATCGAATTTTCCATTAATAAATAATCTTTTCTGATTTAAGATTTCACTGCTCAATTGAAATCTAAACTACTTTACTAAATATTATTTTATTGGTTCAGACTGAAAATTAACTATTTCATTTTCGGTTGAAAATTGACCTTTTTTTGTAGAAAATTAAAATACTTGGTCAACAATTGGAATTCTTCGATCCAAATTTCTTTTTCGAAGATTCGTCATTAAAGTTGAAAATTCAATTATTTTGTTAAAAAGTCGCCTTCTTTTCAGTGTTTTGTTTTTTCTTTGAAAATGCAAAAATTTGATTGAATATTTATTTCTGTATATTGAAAATTGAACTATTTGGTCAAAAATTGAGGTACTTTTTTGAAAATGAATCAGTTCGGTTTTTAATTGATTTTTTATGAATTGTGAACTTATCTATTTCGTTGGATTTTTTTATTATTGGAAAATACTTTTTTTTTATCGAAAATTAGTCTAATTTTCAATAAAACAAATTAATTTCCTTCTAACTAAAAATTGAATTATTCAATTTAGGATTGAAAATTGATATCTTTTTCAGTTAAATCTCGTTGGTTGAAAATGCAATTCTCTGGTTGATTTTTTTTAACAATATTGAAAATTAATTTTTTCGACTGAAAATGTAACTATGTAATCCGGCTGAATATTCTGTCATTTTAGTTCAAAATTCGTCACACAAATTGAAACTTAATTTTTTTTTTGGTCAAAAAATAATGTTTTTAGTTGAAAATTTAGCACTTTTATTTTTGGTTGAACATTCTTTCTTCAATTGGAAATTAAACTTTCAAAATTGAAAATTCGTCTTTTTTTGGTAGGAAATGCAATTGTTCCAGTCGGAAATTCATCATTTTAGTTGAAACTTTATTTCTTTGGTTGAATTTTTTTATTATTATTGAAAATCAGCTTTTAATAGCAAATGTAACAAATCCAGTCAAATATTTATAATTTCAGTTAAAAATTTGTCTCTCCAGTTAAAAATTAATGTTTCTCACTGGAAATCTAATTATTCACTTTTTATTTTTGATTAAAATTTATTGTTTTTGACCAAAAAATTAGCATTTTTATTTTTGGTTGAATTTTTTTTCTTTCAGTTGAAACTTTTCAGCTAGAAATTTGTCTTTTCTGTTGGAGAATAATTCGCCTTGGTTAGAAATTTAGGCTTTTGGCTGAGAATTAAACTTTTTGTTGGAAAGTTAATATTTTTAATGAAAAATTCAACTATTTGATTTCCCTATTTTTTTTTAAATCTCCTCATTCCCTCTTATTAAATATATATAATATATATATATTATATATAAAATATATATATGTTTGGAGCAAACAAAAATTTTTTTTTGGTATAGGGTTAAACAAATCTTTTATCCAATTGAAGAAATATTTGCTCACCAAAATAAAATTTATTTGATTCGAACACACAACACTGTTTGACTCAAACAAATTTGTTATAATTAATTACACTATAAATTGTTAACTTTTTTAGATTTTGAAAGAGATAAGAAAAATTAAATTATCGCCAAAAACTTATTTCGAAGAATTCGAAAAAAAATTTAGATGCTTTTTAATAATTTTGAAAGATTCGAGGGGATTATTTTTTTCAAAAGATTTCTCGGAAAATTTTTAATGGTTTTGGTTCTATTTTGAAAGACTAATTTCGGGTTCCGAAGATTTCAAAATGTATGGAAATAGAATATGGAAGACTTCAAGACAATTTTTATTTTTCAGGACTTAAACAATTTGTAGGTAAAATAAATTTGGCAGAGTGTCAAAAGAATGAAAAAAATGTTCTCAAGATTCATGGGGAAATTTCCAATTATTTTTCTTAGTGAACTCGAAGAGAAAATTGGAAAAGATGACAAAATATTTTAAATTATTTCCTACAATTTTTGAAAAGAGTGTAAAAGATTTTTTTTTTAAATTTTGCAATTTTGCCATATTAGATCATTTGAGAACAAATCTGAGTAAGTCTGAGAGATATTTAGAAGTTTTGAAACGATACAAGAAGAATTAAAATTTATAAGATGTTTTCAAAATTTTGTAAGGTTTCAAGAAAATTAAAAAAATGAATTTTCTTAAGATTTTTCGGGACATTTTAAATTCAAAAAGAATTCTAAACTTTAAAATATTTCACAAGATGTAGATTTTTGAAGATTTCAAACAAAAACTTCAGAAGCTTTAGAAGAATTTTGAAAGGTTTCAAGAGAATGAACAAATTTTCTTAAAATTTTTGGGAAAATTTGGAAGAGTTTAAGGCAATTTATTTAAAATTTTAATTATTTTCCAAAATGTTAAGAAAAATTCAAGCCAGTTTAAAATATTTTAAACAACTCAAGAGGTTTTGAATAGATCACAAATATTTTGAAACTTAGAAACATTTCCAAAAATTGATCAAACACTTTTTGATTTCTTCCAAACTTCTAAAAGTCCTCAACATCTTTTGAAAAGACTGGAATTTTTTAAAATATTTTGTAAGATCCTGTAAAATAAAATGTTTTCTGTGATAGGATTGAAAATGGAAAATTCAGTAAAAAATCCTAGGAGCTTTGAAGATATGCAAGCATTCAAAATATTCGTCAATGAGATTTTTTGGTTCCATGTTTCTTTAACATCGATTCCATTTTTTATAATTGAACCGAAATATTCTGTAAGACAGTCAAGTTTATTTTCAGCGACTTTTTCAGATAACTTCTACTAATTTCATCATTATTTTAAACCAGTGAGACCACTGCTTTTGTTTGAATAGGCTCTATGCGAAAAAGATATCAGATTCTTATGATGACATGTGAATCATGCGAAGGCTATCTGAAAAAGCCTGTCATCAGATCTTTTGACATATAGCCTCTAAGCTCAACATAAATTAGTGACAATCAATATTCAAAGTAAAGTCCTTTTTCTTGATGAAAAAAGCCTCTTCGGTCTGTTTGGTTGAAATTTAATTATTTTGTTTAAAATCCTCCTGTTTTTGTTTCGAAATATAAATACAGCAGTGAACGGTCTATGGCTTATTCAGCTCAATTTCATAAAATGAATCACAATCTGCCAGCATTACTGGAAAACTTTATTTTAAAAATTGTGACTGTGGTTTTCACCCCCAAAAACAGGTTCTTCTATCACTGATAGAGTTACAGGAATTATTTTGTGGTTTGTGATTTTGCGTATTGTTGTATGAGAATCATTAGCTTTCAGGATTTTGTATTCTCTATGATGGCTAGGATGTCAACCCTATTGAGCTTTGTTTTGTTTTCTTGCGCAAAAATTCAATTTTATCTAGTTGAACATTTCTCGCAAAAAAAATTTACTTTTTTTTCTGTGATGATGACATGATACTGCCAACTTTCAGTTTTTCACAGCTATAGAGTATCTGAACTGTAGTATTTGTTGAATAAATAGTTATTCCAATGACGCGTTAATCTCCGAGCTGTAACGCAGTTGTGAAACATTGAAGCTCTGGGTAGCAAATCGTTATCTAGGAAGATTAAGGGAAATTTCCAGAAGAATAAATAAAATGTTTTGAAATGTGAATAGCTCCTACCTATTCCTCTCCCCGCTATCTAGAAACGCGTAGAGTATATATTAGCGAGCAGAATTCAGAAAAATCGTAAGTTTCTCCGTACGAATTCTAAACCGGTCAGTTCGATTTACGTGAAGAAAAAATGAGGCTATTCTTTGGTGTTCCACTGCTTATCTTCATGTTTGTCTTCAAAGAAATTGGTAAGTATCATAATTATAATCCTTCTTAAATACTTGGCATATGAAAATTCTGGGTCAACATCTGGATCATTTGTTTCTAATGTGATGAGTTTCACCTATATTTTGCTATATTTGTGTTTTTACAAAAGAGGCATCAAGTTCGATAAGAATCAAAACGAAAGCTAAAAGAGTGAAAGAAGAAGTACATCCGATTGCCACTTCTAGAGCCACTGCGCGATCTTTGAGTCAGATACGTAGTCCACCTGAAATGCAGTATAATGCACTTGATTTGCAAGAACCTTCTCAACAAACACGTGCAAAAGGTCAATATCTATGAGTTAATTTGGACCAGCTATGATGAGTTTTAAATATATTTTTGAATGTTTGTCTTATTATAGAAGGAACACGACTTGTGAACAAAATCAAGAAAAAGAAAAATGCTCCTCCTCGATCTGCGTCGCCTACGAGCATGAGCCAAGGCATTAGGATTGAACCTCAAGATGAACAATCCCTAGGGGGAGAAAATATCGATTGGTCGACTCAAAATTCTCGCGGCCAGGCTCTTTTCCATGGTGCTCCTTCGATGGCAAATGATGATCAGACTGAACACCACGCATGGCAACACCCAGGGGGACAGCATACTCAATGGTTGATGCAATTTACTCGCAACGAGGCTCTTTTACATGGTGCTCCAATGATGCCCCATGATACTCAATTTGAACACAACAGTCAGTTCAATCAAGGCGGAGAACATACCCGTTGGTTGATCAACCATGCTCGCGAACAGGAGGCTCTTCGCAATACTGAAAATATCCATTCGTTATCTCAATATTTCGAACAACTGAAACACTCTCCACACAAAAACCAAGGTATCAGTATTCATAGTATTTTCAATATTATTAATTATTTCTGAAAATTTTCAAATAATTTCAAGTATTCCGAAATATTCGGAATCCTTACGAATCGTGTAAACATATTCTTACGTACTTTGAGATATCTCTCGGGATCTGAAGATTCACATATCTATTCTGTGACTTCGCGATGAAATGCGCTTCATCGATCATCATGCATCTGTTTCGAAACTTTCAAACTTTCTGAAAATTACTAAGATGCGTCCTGGAAATATTTTCAAAGAGTCCAAAAAATCGTGTCTGCGAGGACAGACAACAGATATTCTGAAAGAAATTTTCTCAATGAAGAAAATTAACATCAACATTAACATGTCGTTCAAGATGTCATCTAGCAGAGCTTTTTAAATTTACATTGCGGCAACAGCCCAAATAACTGCCAATAGTGAGTCGACGATCCAAGTGCACTGGGTCGCGCACCAGGTAGTTTAGCACGTATTCTACGAGAACTTTTTTAAAATTTGAGTTTTTCCAATGGCCAAAATAACTACCGATGGTCAGCCGACGATCCAGGTGCACCAGATCGCACACCAAGTAGTTTAGCACGTAATCTACAAGAACTTTTTTCAAATTTAAATTGTTCCAAAAGCCAAAATAACTACCAATGGTCAGCTGACGATCCAGGTGCACCGGATCGCGCAGCAGGTAGTTTAGCACGTATTCTACAAGAACTTTTCTGAAATTTAAACTGTTCCAACAGCCAAAATAACTACCAATGGTCAGCCGACGATCCAGGTGCACCGGGTCGCGCACCAGGTAGTTTAACACGTATTCTACGCGAACTTTTTTGAAATTTAAATTGTTCCAACAGTCAAAATAACTACCAATGGTCAGCTGACGATCTAGGTGCACCGGGTCGCGCACCAAGTAGCTTAGCACGTATTCCACAAGAACTTTAAAAAAATTTAAATTGTTCCAACAGTCAAAAAAACCAATAATGCTCAGCCGACAATCCAGGTGCACTGGATCGCGCACCAGGTAGTTTAACACGTATTCTACAAGAACTTTTTTAAAATTTGAATTGCTACAACAGCCAAAATAACTACCAATGGTCAGCCGACGATCCAGTTTCACCGGATCGCGCACCAGGTAGTTTAGCACGTATTCTACGCGACCTTTTTTTAAAATTTGAATTGTTTGCCAGCCAAAAAAACTACCAATACTCAGCCGACAATCCAGGTGCACCAGATTGCGCACTAGGTAGTTTAACACGTATTCTACGAGAACTTTTTTAAAATTTAAATTGTTCCAACAGTCTAAATAACTATCAATGGTGACTCGACGATTCAAGTGCACTGGCTCGCGCACCATATAGTTCAGCGCGCATTCTACAAGAACTTTTTTGGAAATAAAATTGTTTCAACAGCCAAAATAACTAGAAATGGTCAGCCGACGATCCAGGTGCACCGGATCGAGCACCAGGTAGTTCAGCACGTATTGTACGAGAAATTTTTATAATTTGAATTGTTCCAACAGCCCGAATAACTATCAATGGTGAGTCGACGATTGAAGTGCACCAGATCGCGCACCACGTAGTTGAGCACATATTTCACGAGAACTTTTTAAACATTCAAATCGTTCCAACAGCCAAAATAACTACAAATGGTGAGTCAACGATCCAAGTGCACTGGGTCGCGCACCAGGTGATTGAGCACATATTCTACGGGAACTTCTTAAAAATTTAAATTGCTCCAACAGCCAAAATAACGACCCATGGTCAGCCGACGACCCAGGTGCACCGGATCGGGCACCAGGTAAATCAGCACGTATTCTACGAAAACTTTCAAAAATTTAAATTGTTGCAACAGCCTGAATAACTATAAATGGTGAGCCGACGATCAAAGTGCACCAGATCGCGCACCACGTAGTTTACCACATATTCCACGAGAATTTTTTTCAAATTCAAATTGTTCTATCAGCCAAAATAACTACCAATGGTGAGTTGACGATCCAAGTGAACCGGATCGCGTACCGGGTAGCTCAGAACTTATTCCACGATAACTTTTTTGAAATTGAGATTGTTTTAACAGCCTATGAATGATGAGTCGACGATCCAGGTGCACCAGATAGTTTATGAAATTGTTGAAAAAATCTTAAAAATTGACATATTCTCGCGTACCTGAGATTCCATTGAAGTGACTTCAACCCAATGGTGCAAAAACTAAGAATGTTTTTCTTGATTTTTTATCTGGGACGTCTTCCCACTACTTTTTCATAAGCAACAAAATCTTCGCCACAGCCGTTTTTGAAAAGAAACAACCTTTTCAATGTCTAAAAACCGAATAACTCTATTTTTTCCTAAAGGAAGCGAGATATGAAAAAAAAGAACAAAAAACAATATTATTCCCTGGAGGAATTTCTATTTTCAAACATCTCCTTTATAATTTTTAATCCCATTTCGTTTACTTGAAAAAACTTAGTTTTTCGATGACATTTCTTTGTTTCTTTTTCTTTACTCCATATAATTATTTTAAGTAGAAAAGCTAGTAATGTGCTATTAGCTTATAACATCCTTCAAATTAAAATAATATCTTTACACAACTTGAATAATAATATTTATCTTTTATGATTTTGTAACTGGTCTAAAGCACGGGAAAACGAATTTTTCCTCTTCAAATAAAAAACTAATATTTTTCAAGATACCGAAGTGAGTTTAAAGATTATAAAGAAAGTCTTTCACAGGAATTTGTCCAAAGAACAAGTTCGCACCTTCAACTTCTTACATATCTCGTTCCTTTTCTAAAAAAACCGGGTATTTCGGGTTTTTGAAATTCAGAATTGACTAAATAACGGCTCCAATGGAAAGTTCTTGTAGAATACGTGCGCGACAATGCGATCTGATGCACTTGGACCGTCGACTCACCATTGGTAGTTATTTCGGCTGTTGGCATAATTTGAATTTTGAAAAAGCGTTCGTAGAATACGTGCTAAACTACCTAGTGCGCGACCCAGTGCACCCGAATCGTCAACTGACCCTTGGCAGTTATTTTGACTGTTGGCATAATTTTAATATTCAAAAATTTCTCGTAGATAAAGTCTTGAACAACCTGGTGCACGTTCCGGTGCACCGCTGTGGTGGACTTACCATTTAGAGATGTGCCGGTTATTGGCGAAGTTGAGATTTTAATTTTCAATGCGGGCTAATATTCCCTAACACTTGCATATTCTTGAGAATATTCATTTGTGTTTAGCGTGGCCTAAGCATGGGAGACGGACGAGAACAACGCTTTTGCCATGTATCATTGTACTTGAAGTTCTAATCGTTCAAATGAACGAAATATTCTTTCCGAACTTCATTTTATTCATAAATGTTGTTCCTATTGCAAGGTAAAATATAAATTAAAATTTGCTTTGTTTTTTCCCAGTGGGGGGGGGGGGGAATTGAGGATGTCCTAGAGACGTATTCGGGACATCCCTGAAACGTTTTTTGGAACATGCTTTTTGGACATCCTAGGGTTGCTCTTAAGACGTCTAATGTCAGTACAAAAGATGTCTCGAGAACGTCCTATGTCTTTAGGACATCTTTAGGACATTGGCTGGCTTGAAGACTTTGATTGGGCTGACATATGACGTCCTAGGATCGTCCCAAAAACGATCTTGGGATGTTCATGGTTTTATGCCCACTGGGTTGTGTTGGAAGCTTCTAATGTGTCCCCTGAGGGATCAAATTTTCTTGTTTCTCTTTCCTATTCCTTTACATACCCCACGCACTTACTTGGTGGTGAGAGGGGGAACTACAGTTTAAGGTGGGTTCCAAACCACCAAGAGCAACAGCTTCAAGTACTTAGAGAACCTTTTTTCTCTAGAGGTACAGTTCCCACGACTCTCCGGAGATGAACATCTTCCTTGCTAGGCAAGTGTTCACCGCATGGGCCGCCGAAGCTCTTCCAGAGTGCGAGGCGAGAATTAAACCCACAATCCGACAGAGTGGGTCCAAAGCATACACCTTAACCCCCACCACCATCGTGCCACTTTAATTTCTTTTCGATAATTTATTATTCCCTAAATAAATGTAAAAAAATTTTGGTACATCTACTAGTTTACAAGGTGATCTATAAAAAATGTCGTTAATTTGAACGTCCAGAACTTCAGGAACATATATACTCCAAGTATTCCTTGCACTCACAGATATTCCCAGATGGGCCGATATGTTTTCAAGTCATCCGAAGTATTCTTTGAAAATATATTCATCGTACATGCAAAATTTAGAGCCTCGAACAATATCTAGATTGTTTAGATCAGATATGATGAGTTTTGTATATATGAGCTGTCTTCTTACAGAATCATCAGAAGGTCAACGAAAAAGGAGGGGGAAGATGCATGTTGACGGGTCTATAAATCCTCCTGAAGCACAGCATGCTGTCGACGATTTTGCAGTTTCAATAACCGGACACCGTTAGTTGAAAATTTATACATTCTATTGAAAATTTATCTAAATTTTGGTAGAAGATTATTTTCTTTTCTTGAAAATTATGTTTTGAACTGAAAATCTAACAATTCCATTCTCCGTTAAAAAAGTATCGTCTTTAGTTTAAAATGTAGCTACTAGGTTGAAATTCCAACGACATATCCTTGAGTATACCCCTTGTAATAATACTTTTTCTTATATTTGGCAAATGTAGCTATAAGACCTATCAGGACGGGAGGCCGAGATACTTCTCAAAGTAATGCAGTTTATTCTGGAATGGCCACCGCTAATCTACACGGACTAACTCACCTATTAGGAAATCGTCAAATTTCCAGCCCAAGCAGCCAAATCCGAACCCCTCCTCCCATTACAAATCATGATGATGGTAAGCCAAATCTTTATTTCACTGCAAAAACTAGAGATCTCTTTCAAAGGGTTATCATTTTTTGCATGTCCTCTTTTTCAATGGGCTTACTTCATGCTGTTATTTTCAATGTGAAACAAATGAATCTAGATTCCCATTAGTGTTGTCAACTGAGTACCACTCGAGACTTTTTTTCTGAGTCTTATTTCAATACCTGGAATTAGCCCCAAATAATATTTTCTTACAGCTTTCATGGGGTTCGACTCACCAGGGACTCTAAATTTTAATGACCATCATCAAAAACTCTTCCAGGATTTGCAACATCATAATTTCCAGTATCCTCAACAAGGATATGATTATAACCAAGAAGTACAGTCAAACTTGAATTTCCAGAATCCGCCACCATTCAAACTTAATGACTTTGATCTTAATCAGCCATGGATTCCTGATAATGAGCCTGATTTTAACAATAATTTGGGTCATTATGGAGGTCATGGAGGATAACTAGACTAACACTTGAAAAAACAATAATGTTTTTTAATGCAATATTTTTTGAAATACATGCATTCTTCACTGCAAATACTGTATTTATTGTGTTTTTTTTTCTATCAACTGCGTTCACTATAATAGAATAATTTTACACATATTTTGTACTTTTTCCATCTTATTTTTATCTTCTTTCCAGTCCAATGATAATTCAGTTCTGAATGATTTGCCTACACAGTATACTTGGTTGGAAAAGAATCTTTCCTGGTAGAACCGTAATATTTTCGGTTGAAATTCAATTATTCGATTAAAAAATAACCTACTTTGTAGAAAATTCAGCAATTTCTTAAACGTGATTTTTTTTGTGAATCCAACTGTTTTGTTAAAAATTAGTATTTTTGATTTAAAATTGAACACTTTGATTGAAAGTTCGATTACTTTGTTAAAACTCCAATCAGAAAAAATTTTATTTTTGTAAATTTAATTCCGAATTGTCAATATTAGATGAATCGAGTTGAAACCCAACACTTCGCTTGACTGTTAGCTATACAATGAAAAATAAGTCATTACTTCTTAAATATCACACGCACAAGAAGTCAACACCATTCACCCAATTAATCAGATCGAAGAAGACGACCACGGAGCGACGACACATCCAACAGATCAAGGATAGCGACAGAGGTACGACGAACGTGGTCGAGTTCCTTCGTCGAGAACGCGATTTGATGCAGCGAGAACTGGAGCTCGCAAGACGTGACCTGGAGCTTCTTTGCCCCTCTATCGCTAACCTCAAAATCCAGCAACCACCACGTCACATGAATATGAACAACACGAAAATGGATGATTACTGGTAAGCATTAAACTTAAGGGAAAGGCTCAAGAATGGTTACATTCCAAATCTGAGTTTATTGGAATGACTGTGCCAAATATTCTGATCGAGCTAGGATACATGTGTCAACATCGTCAAAACCTACTAGACCTTCTTAAAAGAAAATATTATCGACTATATTGTGGATGGAGTACCAGATTGGTCGTTTAGGAATCAAGCTTGAATTCAACTCTTTGTTAAGACGAGAGAACATCTTTAGGCCTACGAGAAAATTTCCCTGGAAGACAACGTCAATGTCATTCACGAGAATGAATGGAGCACCCATTCTGCGAACCTTCAAGCTGAATACACGGATATGAAACCTGAAAAAAAAGATTTATCTTCACGCTGCTACATTTTTCGTAAGTTTCGACATGTGTGAGCTGAGTAAAAATTACCTTCAAGGCAAAAAGGAGTCTGCGTCCGATGCTTCGAATTGGCCCATCTGTCGAAGTATTGTACCAATAAAAAACGTCTGCCAAAATAACAACAAGTCAGCAAATTTATCTGATTGGGATGCGGCTTCTAATGGACAAGTGTCCCACATAGCTGAGACAACATCGACGTTGAGGAGAGATGCTTTTCTTCAAATTCGGATACCCTCCTGGACACAGATATAGGCACCAGGCCGGTAGCTGCAAAGGAACGGATAGAAAAGACGTCTGCTTCAAATGTGGCCAGATAGGGCACAAAGGCGCTGCGTGCACCGCGGACCTTGAGTATTTTTTATTCTCGGTGATGGAGGAAGCGCCGGAACAACTTAAGTACGTTTCTGGGTCAGGTAGCAGCGCAGTGTTCAGACAGGCGCTGGGCACGGCTAGAGGGAAAGGAAGGACAGAATGTTTGGTGTGCTTCAGGCAAACTTGAACAGGAATAGAACTGCCCAAGACTTATCATGCATATGAGGTCCGAAAAAAAGGCGCATGTACTGATAATCATTGAGCAGTGCCAAGACAAAAGTGGTCCCAAATGGTTCACGAACAAATTGGGCACTGCTGCTACCTAGGTTTCAGACCTGATGAAGACTCCAGTTAACAAACACGGCTTTGGATATGTATGGCTTATGTGCAGCAGTATCACATACGTGAGCTGCTTTCTGAACCAAAACGGACCCATAAATGACTTCCAGGACAAACTGGATGACCTAGAAGTAGTTATCAAAAATGTGGGAGGAGAAATGCTAGTCGCTGTCGACTTGAACGCAAGAACGCTGGAATGAGGTATGCCAGATCCAAACTCAACAGGAAACCGAGTTATGGAAATGGCGGCCAGGTCGGAAGGACGCCAACACTCAGGCGTCCAGGTTGCAGAGGAACAATACCCGATATTCCCCTAGCAACGAAGAGATTGGTGACATTGATAGATTTGTGGAAGTTGGTCGAAGATTACACGGGCAGTGATCATCAGTACATCACTTTCCAAATAGGTGCGGAAAGTTGTACCCAGCAGGACAAGGTACCCAGAGTGCGGAAATGGAACATGTCCAAAATCAATGTCCAGAAACTATCGGATGTGATGGAGAATGGCCAGAAAACAGGCGACACGATAATTCGGTACACTGATAGGACAAACAACGTTGAATTCCTGGTAGAAGATGCGATGAGCCTCATCCGCCGCGCGTGTGAAGCAGCTGTACCCCAAAAGAGAATACAAAATAATTTAGGACCGGCATAATGGTGGAACAAGGAGATTTTTCAGCCAAAGATGTAGTGCCTCAGTTTACAGAGGAAATCCCAGCGAATGCGGAAAAAGTGGCAGACAGAAGCCACCATCAGGAAGACAGAGTTTGAAGCAGCGAAAAAGGAACTTCAGAACGCCATTGAAGGAAACCAAAGGTCTGGGTGGAATTTTCCTCTGCTAAGAAGTTGATAACAAACTCTAGGGGCTGGTCCACAAGTTTGTAACACGCCAAATTGGAGTCTTAGCTCCGAAAGCATTAAAGGTAGTAGGGCAGGGCAGTCCGAAGTTGCTACTGAGAATATTCAATAGCAGCCTGAAAGCAGGATTGTTTCCCAAACAGTGGAAAACGCAGAGGCTGGTATTAATCAGCCAGGCAAAAGAAGAACTAAATTCCCTGTGAGCATACAGACCACTATGTATGCTCGACTCTACTCGAAAACTACTAGAGAAACTGCTGATGCTCCGTCTTCAGGCAGCAGTAAAAGCCGCAGGAGATTTTTCAAATAACAAGTACGTGTTTGGATGGGGCGATCTAAGATAGATGCAGTCCAGGAGGTAGCGAGAGCTAAGCAACCAAAACAATGAGCAAGCCGCTACACCCGCAAGATCATCCTACTAGTTACCCTAGACGATAAAAATGCTTTTAAATTCTTTTTTCCAAATGATCAGCCAGGTGGACTGACATATTATATGCGCTGTAGCACAACTTTCGACTACCGTTGCGTAGTATCTCTTACGTATAGTGAATAGCTATCTGCAAAATAAAGTTCCCCTATACGATATAGAGGAAGGGATCTGCAACAAAGAGATCACCGCCGGGGCTGCACACGGATCCATTCTAGGTCTGGATCTGTGGAACATCACGCTGAACCAAGTGATGATGCATGTCAGTGGATGGATGGTGGAACACAGTCTGCGTCTAGTCGTCCAGAAGACTGAGATCGTCGTACTAACGAATAACAAATTAAAAACATCATTCCGCTGAGGTGGAAAACCAGGAGATCATCACAAAGAAGGCCCTGAAACACCTTGGCCTACTAATCGAAACTAAGCTGAAATTCTGTGAGCGGATAAAGCCAGCGTCCAAAAAGGCTGCCAAATTTCAACCAAGAAGGATGACTTTTCAAAAAAATTGTTGAATTCTATCTGAAGTTTAACGAGTTGGTTGGTGCAGATTGTTGATAGTAATTATGAAACTGATTGGTGAGTAAATAGACTAATTTTTCTGTTCAACTCAAATTTTCAGTTTCCCATTCCCAGTTGCAAACTAGAATTTTTATTCTTTTCGAAAATCCTCTGAAATATTTGAACTCATTATAAATGTTTGGAACTTTTCCAGTCCTCTGAAATACCGTGAAATATTATATGTATTTTTGAATCCGTAGAAATTCTACTCAAGTATATTCAGTATCGCATTTTCGAAATCTGCGACTGATTTTGATTGTGATTATTAACCAGAAGAATTAATCATCAACAAAATATATTAATTTTCAACTGAAGATTAATTTTCAGTAGAAAAAAAATCCATTTTCAACTTCAGAGCCGAATTTTCAACTAAAATAATAAAATACTTAACTGGATTAGTTATATTTTCAATCAAAAAAATTATTTTCCAATAATTGTGACAAAAATTCAATCAAATATTTAAATTTTGAACTTGAGAGATTCATTTTCAACTGGAATGCTGAATTTTAAAGTAAAGGAGTTGAATTTGAACGAAAAAGATGAAGTTCCAACCAAGAAGAATAATTTGTTACCGACAAAGACGAATTTTCAGGCAAAAAATTCCGACAACAAAAATTAGTTTCCAACCAAGAACCAAAGAGTTACATTTTCAGTTAAGAACATGAATTTAAGACTGAAACCAAAGACGTATTCTCAACAAAATAGTTTTATTTGCAACCAAACGAGATGAATTTTCAAAGAAAAATATAATAGTTAATCTGTCCATCAACTAAAAACAAATATACAACAACATAATTGATTCTATATTTAAAACAGATTATTAATTTTTATAAAACAGTTGCATTTCTACACTAAAAAGATGAATTTTCTGTCTAAAGAAATTATTGTGGAACATAAAAGTTACGCCTTTCGAGCTGAAAAGTTTGATTGTCAAAAAAAAAACATGAATTAGCAAATAAACGGCTGTATTTTGAGAGAGAAAAAATGCACTGAAGAGTTACATTCAGAAATAAATCGTTACACTTTCAAGAAGAAGACACCCATTTTCAACAAAAAAGCTTTATTTCTAACCAAATAGTCGAATTTCCATTCAAATAATCAAAATTTCGAACAAGAAATAAATAAATAAAATTTACTATTATACTCAGAATTTGTTTTTTTCTGAAATAATTTTCTTATCTGAAAACTCCATTATTTTATTCATGGTTGAATAAGTAGATGTTCAAGTAAGAAATTTAACTATTTGGTTGAAAATTCATGTATTTGGTTGAAACTGCATCTTTTTCGGTAGAAAATTAATCTTCTTTGTTCAAAATCAATACTTTCTGGTAAATTAATGTTTTTCAACTGAAAATTCAACTATTCCGGTTGAAACATCGTGAGTTCAGTCAGAAATTCATCTGCTTCCATACAAATTGTATATTTTTACATTCTCATCATAATGAGAAGGTATTGATTTTATGTGAAAAATGACTTTCGTGGATTTCATCAAATGTCGACGTTTTGAGGCCCCCTGAGTCAGAAAAAAATGTTTTTACGTCGGTGTCTGTCTGTCTGTCGTTGTCGTCGTTGTCGTCGTTGTCGTCGTTGTCGTTGTCGTTGTCGTCGTCTGTATATCGGATAACTTTTGAAAGACTAATCGGATTGGATTGTGCTTTCGCACACAGTTTTTGGGACCAAAAAGAGAGATCGAGTTCGTTAACCAGCCATTTTCGATGAAAATTAAAAAAGTTAGGACATTATAAAAAAATTTTAGACCATTTTTTTCAAAATTTGAAAATCATATTTACGGCCGCTTATAGTCATCGAAAATTCAAACAATTTATTCCCATGACATTTTTCGATAAAATCAAAATTTTCAGAGTTACGGCATTTTCAAAATCCAAAAAAAGAAACGAAAATTAACATTTTCAGCCAAACAACGCACTATACGAAAAAAAGTCAAAACAAGAAAAGTGTTTCTTTTCCAACGCCCTACAAGATTATCATAACGACTTTTTGAATTTTCTCGAAAAATCGAAAATTCACATTTTTATTGCACAAAAAATAATTAAAAATCCAAAAATTCAATTTTACGGCAAAAATATGCAAGATACGACAAATGACGATGAAACAAAATTTGTGCGTAAAAAACAAAAAAAAAAAAAGAGTTATTGGCTCGTCGTTTAGAGGTTGGCCGGGAATTAGCCGATCGAAACATGGGAACTTCTACCTAATACAACGCTGCTGAGGGCTGGTGAACTTCTCAGAATAAGACGTCAACCAATTGTGAGTCTCTCGGTTTCCATTCCTTGCACCCCCCCCCTCCCCCACCTTAATATAAAAAGGGTGCTAAAAAATTCTGGGGATCCAACAAGAAAAAGCTATAACAGGGAAAAGTTAGTTAGCTTATGCTTAGAAAAGGACGTATTTATTACAAATACTTGGTTTATACATAGAATGATCCACATTTACACCTGGCGTAAAGAAAATAGCCACATTATAATTGACACCGTTATTGTGGATACAAGACAAGAGAACTCGTCAAAGATACAAGAGTCATGAGGGGCTCTGAATGTAATACTGACCATCACCTTCTAGTCTCCAAAATGAGCTTAGGGCGGGGATGGAGAAGAAATAGAACCAAACAAACGAAACAAACGCGAAACAAGATAAAAAGTTTACAGAAACCGGGATATTCGAAGATACATAAGAAGCCATAGAAACACGAGAGCTCGCATGAAAAAATGCATGGACGTGAAGGAAGGTATAGAAGTATGCCAGGACAGAAAAGTGTGGCGACAAATAGTTTATAAAAAGAATGTGAGTAGAGTGTATGACGCTTGAAACGAAAGACCTTAGACACTTATAGGCCCAAGTGAGGGACCGCACACACAATAATTTTTTGAGGCTCTTCACTTGGGGTGGTCACTAGAGAGATTGATCAGCCACCTGGGTCGGAGCAATGTTGCGGGACGAACGTGTTATTTAAATAAATAACACGCAAATTCTAGATCCATCTAAAACATGTATATCTCCTTCCCCACATTACTATTTTCCAACCGTGCGATTCACGCCTACCCCGAAAGGGAAATGGCCTAATGGTATAATAATAATTAATGTTCATGGTACTTGAAAATTCGAACAATTTATTCTATTTTTACATTCTCATCCAGAGAAGGTATTAGATTTGTGTAAAATTTGACCCCTCCCCCCATTTGTGTCAAATGTCCATTTTTCAATAATCATTCAAAAATGTATCATATATATGTTCCAAAAACAACTTAGATACTTTTTTTGGCCCCTTTTCAGATAGTTGGAAGAAATCTTTCTGATTGTATGATTTATTTTTTATTAGACAGATACGAAAATGTACGCCGAAGTGAAGGAAGTTCCTTCTTCATTTTAAAGCAAATACAAATTTAATAATTTTTATTTGAAGAACATTGAACATAAAATATTGTCATTGCGAACCGCGACAACCAAATGGCGCGCCGTGATCGCGATCAAACTTTTGAGTTTACATTAAACGATGAACAGAAACGAGCGTGGCGCAAGACTTACATGATTTGTAAACGAAATATCGAGCGCGAAGCGCGAGTGTCTTGATGAGAATGTATTCCTTAAGGTCGATAGAACCTTAAGTAAATTAGTTCCTCTTTCTATGTAAAGTTAACATAATTAAACCAAACGCAGGTCATAACGATGAAGCTAACTAAGAGAGCATTAGCCCGCCAAGCGCGCAATAGTAAGCACATGAAGTGCGAAAACCAAGATGAACCGAGCTTAAAGCGTCAGGCAAATGTGTCCGAGCGCGTAGCGCGAGGTGAAGATATTATCGAGCGCGAAGCGCGAGATAAACATATCATCGAGCGCGAAGCGCGAGATACAACAGGTGCGCGCCCTAGGCGCGCTAAAACTAGCGAGCGAAGCGAGCCGCGCGCGAAGCGCGCGATGAGAATGTGCCCGCGAAGCGGGCAGATTTTTTTGGTTGCAAATGCTACTGTTTTTTATTATTATTTGCCTGGATCAAAATTGTGAAGCTTTTTCTAGCTTTGGTGACGCTAATTAAATTCAATCAATGAAAAGGAAAAAAGTTGAAATTCAAATCGAAAACCTATATCCATCTTCAATCCTGCTGGTGCCATTCTAAGGAGAAGAATGGGACAAGCCTGGATCAAAAATGCAAATCTTTTTCTAACTTCGGTAATGCTAATGGAAATCTAACAATGAGAAGGGGAAAAGTTGAAATTCAAATTGCAAGCTTATATCCATCCTTAACCATGCTGGTGCCATCCTGAGGGGAAGAATGGAACAAGCCTGTGTCAAAATTGGGAAGCTTTTCCTAGCTTCAGCAACGCTGATTCGTGTCAAATAATGAAAAGATGAAAAGCTATAGTCGAAATTGGAAACCTACATTTATATTTACCTTGCTGGTGCCGTTCTAAGGAAAAGAGTGGGTCAAGCCTGGATCAAATTTCAAAGCTTCTTCTAGTTTCGGTAACGCTAATCAAATTCAATAAATGAAAAGGAAAAAAGTTGAAATTCAAATCGAAAACCTATATCCATCTTCAATCCTGCTGGTGCCATTCTAAGGAGAAAAATGGGACAGGCCTGGATCAAAAATGCAAATCTTTTTCTAGCTTCGGTAATGCTAATGGAAATCTAACAATGAGAAGGGGAAAAGTTGAAATTCAAATTGCAAGCTTATATCCATCCTTAACCATGCTGGTGTCATTCTAAGGGGAAGACTGGAACAAGCCTGTGTCAAAATTGCAAAGCTAGCTTCAGCAACGATGATTCATGTCAAATGATGAGAAGGAGAAAAGCTTGAGTCGAAATTGGAAACCTACATTCATATTTACCTTGCTGGTGCAAGTAGGGTAAATATCAACATAGATTTCCAATTTCAACTCTAGTGCTTCCCCCTATTATTATTTGTCATGACTTACCTCTACCGAAGCTAGAAAAACCTTTGCAATTTTAATCCATGCTAATTTCTGCTTTACTGAGAGGAACATGTTCCTACCAATAAAGCAGAGAATTCAAGAAGCGAAGGAGATAGCGAGGAAAGCTGGTAAAGCCACATCTTTCGCCGAATATTACGTCGGTTATATACCAATAGAAGTTGGATAAACCGGACACCCTTGGTGTAAAAATCAAGGGAGTCAGGGAAACCAGAAACGGAGAGGTCCTTGTGGAAGTGGGGCCTGCAGCGGATGGCAGATCCAAGCTGTCCGCTGCTATTAGGAAGGCAGTTGGGGCAGGGGGTAGCGTGCGCGAGCTTGTCCCCCGCACTGAAATCGAGGTCCTGGACCTCGACAGCACTACTGTGTCGGAGGAAGTAGAGGCCGCCGTGAGAAGACACTTTGGTGAATCTGCGAGCGGTGAAATGAAGGCGAATTTAACGAAGAGGGCCGTCAGAGGTAATCTGAAGGCCTTCGTCGAACTTAGCGAGGATCTGGCTGCAAGGCTGATACGCACGGGTCACCTGAAGGTAGGTTGGGTGTCCTGTCGTGTGAAGAAGAAGAAGGAGGTCTTGAAGTGTTATCGCAGCCTAGACTTTGGTCACATGGCAGCGAACTGCATAGGACCTGATCGGACGAGGTCCTGCTGGAGATGCGGCAAAGAGGGCCATAAGGCTGCGGCGTGCGAAAGCACGCCGCAGTGCTTCCTCTGCGTTGCAGGTGAGGGACGGTCCCGGACAGACCATCGTCCGGGGACAATGAGGTGCAGGGTGTTCCGAGAGGCAGCTTCGGTGAAGAAGCCTCAGGGGCGCGCTACCTAACCTAATATATCCAACCAGGATGCCGAAGGCCGACAAGCCCGTTGTGTGGTAATACTACACTACTGAGGACGATGCGTACATCCTGGTTGGATGAAGGGAGGAAGAATGCCAAGTTGGCGCTTAAAGTTGAAAGCTGAGGCACGGCTTAATGGCCTTATCCCCGTGTCCTTGAAGTAATGCGAAAGCGGTTCCGAGGGCATGGGTTGGCAGGAAGAGGAGGTGAGTTTAGTGGGTATTACCGCTTTTTAGGTCGAGTCCCACACTCAGTGCGTAAATGCATTCTCACCTCCTCTAAAAAAAAAAAAAAAAATTCTTCTCCATATAATGACACCAGCAGGGTAAATATAAATATAGGTTTCCAATTTCAAGTCAAGTTGTTTTCTTTTTTAATACTTGATATGATGTAGCGCTACCGTACCTAGAAAAAGCTTTGCAAATTTGATTAGGGCTTGTCCCATTCTTTCCTAGGAATTAAACTAGCAGGGTAAATATAGATATGCGTTTCCAATTTCAACTGCATCTTTTCTCCTTTTCAATATTTGACTTGAATCAGCTTCACCGAAGCTAGATAAGAAGCATTGCCATTTTGATCAATGCTTATCCCACTCTTTTCCTTAGAATTGCACCAGCGGGGTAAAGCTGTATATACATTTCCTCCAAAATTGTAATCTATAACCTCAACTTTGAAAGTCACGAACGAAGTTGCAAGGCTTACAATTTGAAAGAGTAATGAGTATTAAATGGAGTGGAAACTTCCTCAAAAATACGACAATACAGTTTTCAACGCTAACTACTACCAATTCCTTATCTTTCTAATGTTAATTCTGCAGAAGAGTGTTAGTAAGGCCAAAGTTGATAAAACTTTGGTCTTTAATAAGAATGTGTGACAGTGATTCTCGCGAAAGAATTATGGTGGTAGTTTTTTATTGGCTTCTGGATAAGCAATTTATCGTTGACAATTTGTAATAAACATAATAGACACAGCTGATAGAAAAGAAAATATAAACATAATATCGCCAGTCAGTCATGTATTTATTTCAAAAAGTATTACATGAAAAAACATAATATGAAAACACATATGTTTGAACTATAAAAGGGTGTTTATAATAGCATCCAGTGTGACGTAAAAACTCTACCATGTTACACTATTTTTTTCTTTTTTGTATGTGTCAGTAATGTCAGCCAGATCCTGAAGCTTCTGACTGATCCGGATTTTCAGTTTTGGACTTAGGCTTAGTTTTAGGTTTTTGAGGAGATTGATAGTCTAGGTAAGCACTAGAATATGGTCTCATATCAGTTTGTATTAACTCTGGTTCAAAATGTTCGTAAGGATTTTCTGGAAGACGAGACTGCGGAGTATCTTGACTTTGAGAATCCGAAGCAGCGTGCCCAGATGATTCTAGATGTTGACCCAGGACAGAAGAATAATTATTACAAAGGGTCATTTGAATTTTCCAAACTTGATGTGCATAAATATAGAAGAACATGAGAAAATATGTGAGAACATGAAGTAATGTGAGGGAACATTTGAAAATACTTGAGAATTTCGGGGAATGCTTCAGAAAATTATTTTCAGAATATCTATTGTCTGTCGACGCAGACACGATTCTTTTAACTTCTTCAAAAGTATTTCCGAGGTGCGTAATTGAAAATATTCAAAATATTCAGAATACTGATACCTGTAATTTTCTGTGCAGAGTGATTCACATCTTGAAAATATTGAGATGACCAACCGACATTTCCACTTTGATAACGAGCCGTCACGTCGCGAGCATGTTGGTTCAACCAACGGGTATTTGTTGCCTCTGGGTTTTCTCGGTCGTAGTGATCATTCTTATCATCTTGGATCATACTTATAGACGAAGCATCATGGAAAGGAGCCACGCCGTAAGAATATCCAGTCGACCAATCAATATTTTGTCGCCCTGGGTATTCTTCTTGGTGTTCAATCTGATTGCCTTGGTTCATGCTCGTGTGTGTTCGTCGAGAAGGATCTTGCATAAAAGTGTCATGCAAATCAAGAGCCTCATGCTGTAATTCAGATTGACTTCGTATACGAATCGTAGGACGGACAGTTATTCTAGGAGTGACAAGTGAATCTTCGTTGCCTCTCTTTTTTTTAGACCCAGTTAAGATGCTTTTCATTCCTGATGCTTCTTCTGTACAAAGAATATAGAAAATTATAGATAAAACTCATCACATCAGAAGCAAATGATCCAGATGTTGGCCCAGAATTTACATGCACAAAGTATTAAAAAGGAATTATCATTATGATACGTACCAATTGCGTTGAAGAAAAGCATGTAGGTAAGCACGGAAGCACTGAAGAATAGCCTCATTTTTCCTTCGCGTAAATCAAACTGACTCGCTGAGAATTCGTACGGAGAAACTTTCGATGTTTCTGGGATATGCTTGCTAATATATACTTTACCCGTTTGTAGATAGCGGGGAGGATAATATGTAGAAGCTATTCACACCTCATAACATTTTGTTTATTATCCTTCTCATTATCGTCAATCTCCCAAATAAGTATACGTTACCCAGAGTTTCCACGTGTCAGAACTACGTTTCAATTTGGAAGGTAACGCGTCATTGATATTCATATATCAATACTATTCATATAGCAAATAATACAGCTATGATGGTTAAATACGCAGAATCACAAAACACAGAATAATTCTTGTAACAGATAAAGACAACTGACAAATGGAACTACAAAATGTTAAACAAATCCTAATACGAAACTGTTACACAAACGAACAAATTATAAAACAATGAGAAAATCCAAACTATACTCAAGCCACCTGGGAAAATAGGACATCTTCTAAACAACTCTAAATATAAAAAGGCACCTCTCACTGATCCGGGAGTATATAAAATCCCTTGCTCTTCTGGCAAAGTTTATATTGGAGAAACCGGGAGGGCGGTGAGCCAACATGTAAAGGAACATGAGATTAAAGTTAGACTAAAACATTTCACGCAATCAGCACTAGTTCAGCATCATATCGAAACAGGACATAGGATCCTATTTGACAAAACAACCATCATCGCGAAAACGTACAATATTTCTCCAAGAAAACATAGAGAAGGAAGCAAAATCTTAGAATACCCCAATAACATCAATAGGGACAATGGATATAATACGAATCTGATTTGGCTTTCCGTCCTCCCCGGGTTTTTAAAAAAGACTTAATTGACCAATCAAGTTCGACCAGACCTCACCATGTGGTGATATGGCCAATCACGGGTATGGTACAGAATACATAGTTTCGCACACGATTGAGACCCGAAAAATCTTTGAATTTCAAATTTTAAATTCAAATTTATTACACTATAATTTTTAAACTTCTCACAAACAACATTTTCGATTGAAAATTTGAGAAAAATTTAAACCAATATGAAGATATTTGAATATTTTCTGGCTTTTTGAAAATCCTAAAATGATTCGTGACGATAACGTTGACCTACTAATTTTAAGAGAATATATAAAAATATTTTCCATCATTCAGAAACATTTACATAATTGCTATCTAGTAATACTGAAGATTTTTTATTTTGAAAGATTTTTTTTAATTGTCGGAATAATTTGAGTTGGTCTGAAAAATGTATGAAAATTCATCTCTTGTGGTATAAGTTTTCTTTTTTTTTGGGTTAAAAATAAAAGTATTTATTTGGCAATTAATCTGTTTCAATTGAGGATTCAAAAATTTTGTTGAAAATTCGTCTTCTCCAATGAACTCAACTGTCTTTCATATAAAATAATTTTTTTTTTTAAATATCTACCATTTCATTTTCCGTAAAAAAATAATCTTTTCCAATATTCAACGATTTTATTCAAAAGAAATCTTGTTTTGTTTGAAATTTCAATTGCTCTGTTGAAAATTCGTACATTTGGATCGCAAATCCCTCTTCTCCGCATTGAAAATACATCTTCTTTGGTGGATAAGTCTTATAACTTAACGAATTTAAATACCTAGTACAACGTTTTCTTAATTTTCTAAATAAGAAATATAATTTGAATGTTTCTCAAGCTTTTTTTTTTTCTTTCTCTAATCATGAATGTGAGACTTTTTTTTCTAGGCTCCAATAACGCAAACATTTTAAATTTGACAAAGAAACTCTGTAAATCTCAAACAATTACGCCATTTCTCTTTGAAATTTCCATTTCCTCGTCACTTAAGATTTATTATAATTTTTGTATTGCCTTGTTGTTGAGTGAATATTGATGACATCAAACTAATATGAAGCAATCAGATCTTCGCCAACTGTATTTTATTTGATAAGCTCTTTTCATTAAAAATAACTTTTCTTGCAATCTGTCTTACGTAATATTCCCAACAATTGAACAAACTAAAAGATCCATTCATCCAAAATTATGTTATAAATTTGATGTTTAGTAATTATAATAAAATATTATAATAATACTATGCAAACGTCCATATCGGTATAGTTCAATTAGCATTTTGGTTTCTTCCATCTAGATTTTAGGAACGTAGTTACAAGAGCTAAGTTTTTTGTACAATTTTTGATAATACATCCCCGAAATTATTCGATACTTTTTTGAGTTTATCGGGCTCATTTTTTAGATGAAATTTTTCACTGTTTGATAAATTAGCGCCTATGCTTGGCAATGTACTTTTCTCGACGTGATTGCAGAATAAATAGAATGCAAAAATATCTACGAATTTTATTTCTCAAGATGTCTGACCATTTAACAATTTCTACTGATAATGCAAATTGATTTGCAACCAAAAAATAAGTTATTAACACAATAGTTGAATTTATAACCAATATTAAAATTCTTAGCGGAAAAGATAAATTTCCTACACAAAGAGATGAATTTCAGACAAACTACATGAATTTTAGACCTAATAGTAAAACCTTCAACGAAATAGTTGAGTTGTCAGGCAGAAAGATGAACTTTCAAGCAAGAATCTCAATATTCTACAAAAGAACGAAATCCAAACAAAATAAATCATTCATTCTGAACTAAGAAAAGCGAATTTTCGACAAAAACGAAATAAATAGAATTTACAGATGAGAAAAAAAAACTTCTAACTAAAAAAATAAATTTTCAAACACACTGAACAAAATTGTTCAGTTGTGCCAATTTATAAAATAGTAGTACTATATCTTACTCCCTGCGCCTTTGACGCCAAGTCAAGGCGTTAACAACCGTGCCGAAGGCTGAATGATACAAGGGTATGGTATACCAAATGGTGTCTCTAGAATACCAGGTTGCGTCCTAGAGTATACAGACCTTACCCCCCCCCCCCCCCTGCGGTGCTCTGCGGGGGTGGACCTATACTTCCCTAGCTACTCGGGGGAATCGAGATGATTAACCAATATTTAAACAGAAGTGTGTGCGAGGAGTTGGGTGGTCCGTTGGACGTAACGGGGGAGCTTTACTTGAGTCAAGAGACTTGTGCCAAGCAGGATATTATAAAGGTGGTAAAAAACTTGAGGCATGCGAAAGAAATTACCGACGATTTGCAAAACGCAGTAAGAAAGATGCAGACTTTCTGTTCCACCAAGAGGAACATGTTCATGCCAATCAGGTATGGGCTAGATGAAGTGGCAGGACTGGCGAGAAAAGTGGATACCGCCGTTTATTTCGCTGATCGCTTTTTTGAATACGTGCTCGCTACAAGTTGGATTTGCCGCCTCGAAAGAGGGGTATGATTTGAGGAAAAAGGCTAAGACGAAGAACAAGACCAGCCAAAACGGTACTCAGACAGGAGAAACTCGGGAAACACTCACTGCTCATCCAGGAAAGCGCGAGAGGGAGTCCACTCTGAGTCCCGTTGAGGCTGGCACATCGAGGCCACTGACAAAGAAGCCGAAGATCCTTCCTGCGGCCGTGAGAAGCCGAGAATCCGTTCTGCGGCCGTGACGACTTCGACATCGAAGAAGGACGGTGAAGGGCAAGGCGCATTGGCAGTACAAGCTAGGAAGAAGAAAGGAGAAGCAGAGGCGAGCTGGATTCAAAGCACTCTTGGTGTTAAAATCAAGAGCGTCAGAGAAACCAGGAACAGGAGGTCCTTGCGGAAGTAGGACCTGCAGCGGATGGCAGATCAAAGCTGTCAGCTGTCATTGAAGAGGCAGTTGGTGCCGGGGTTAACGTGCGCGAGCTTGTCCCCCGCATCGAGGTCGAGGTCCTGGACCTCGACACAACGACGGAGGTGCAGGAAGTTGAGTCCGCCGTAAGGCAACACTTCGGGGAGCCAGCAGGAATAATCATGGTTAGCATCACAAAAAAACCCTTCAGGGAAAGCCGGAAGGCTTTTGTTCAGCTACCTGAGAAATCGGCGGCTAGAATGGTGCAACCGGGACACCTGAAGGTGGGTTGTGTGTTCTGTCGCGTCAGAAAAAAGACGGAGGTGATACGGTGCTACCGCTGCCTAGGCTACAGCCACATGGCAGCGGCCTGCAAAGGCTGTGATCGAAGAACGACCTGTTGGAAATGCGGCTAAGAGGGCCACGAGGCATAAGGTTGCAAATTCATCCAGTTCAGTTAAAAATTCAAATATTTGTTAAAAATTTATGAATTTTTCAAAAAGGAACGACTTCTGAAACGACTAACCTACGACTTGCAATCGAAAGTATAACCATTGCCTCTCTTCAGGTATAAATGAATTGGTTTAAAAACTAATTTGGATCTAAAAAGTTGATAATCGGAATAACATGCAACGGTTTGATATCCAAGAGTAAACTGTGTAGTCATATCACTCAAAACTGAATTATCATTCGACTGGAAAGACGATAAAAATAAAATTAAAAATTACAAAATACGTGTTGCTTCACTCTATTCTAGTAAACACAGTTGACAGGAAAGAAAACAGAATAAATGCAGCATTGCCAGTGAAGAATGCATGTATTTCACAAAATACTACATACAAAACATGATTTGAAAACCTAAATTAATTACAAAAGGCTTCTCATAGAAGCATCGAGCGATTGCGTGTTATATTATTGTTTTCTTGAAGTGTTAGTCTAGTTATCCTCAATGATCTCCATGACGACGACGCCGTCTATCACTAAGATTATGATTATGACTTGGATTGAAGTCATTAAGTTCAGATGGTGGCGGATTCTGGAAATTTAGATTTGACTGCATTTGATGACCATAATCATATCCATATTGAGGATACGGGAAATTATGATATTGCAAATCCTGAAGATGTTGTTGTTGGTCGTGATTAAATTGTAGAGTGCCTGGTGAATCAATCCTCTGAAAATCTGCGAAAAATATATTATTTCAGGGCTAACTTCAGGTATTAAAATAAGACTCAGAAAAAAAACAGACTTGAGGAATACTAAATTGAGAACACGAGTGAGGATCTAGTTTCATTTGTTTCACATTGAAAATAACAGCATGAAGTTATCCTATTACAAAACAGGAAACACAAAAAAGGATAACCGTATGAAAGAGATCTTCAGTTTTTGCAGTGAAGTAAGGATTTGGCTTACCATCACCATAATTTGTATCTGATGAAGGGGTTCCGGGTGAGCTGGTTGGGCCGATTTGGCTGGTTGGGCTGGTTGGGCCGGTTGGGCTGATTGGGCTGGTTGGGTTGGAACTTCCACCATGAGTAAAATTTTCAATTCCAAGTGGGAAATCTGTTATAAAAAAAAGTGTGATTACAAGGGGTTGACCACGTTCACTAAGCGTGCACAAGAAATATATTCTCGGAGAATATTTCGGAATACTTGGAAATTCCCCGAAATATTCGGAAACATTTGAAATATTAGGAATAGTGATACCTTGATTTTCACGTGTAGAGTGTCTCAGTTTTTCGAAATGTCGAGACATCAAATAGATATTTCCACTATGATATTGAGCCTCTATCTCGCGAGCATGGTCGATCAGCCATTCGACAGGTTCTGACACTGGGAGAACTTGTAAGTTGTGTCCCATCTGATTACCATGGGTCATCGTTGAAGCACCATGAAAAGGAACCTCGCCGTGAGAATATTGAGTCGGCCAACCGATATTTTCTCTCACTGGGTAGTATTGACCGTAGTGTTCAATTTGATTATCATGGGTCATCGTTGGAGCACCAAGAAAAGGAGCCGCGCCGTGAGAATATCCAGTCGACCAATCGATATTTTCTCCCACTGGGTATTCTTGTCTGTGGTGTTCAATCTGATCATCTTGGATGTTACTCGGAGACGGAGCACCTGGAAAAGATCGACTATTTCCCTTCATTTTGTTCGCCATTTCGTTCAGAAGTCGTGATACTCCTGTAAAAAGACAAACATTCAAAAATGTATTTAAAACTCATCATATCTGGTCCGAATGAGCTTATAGATCTTGACCTTTTGAACGCGTTTGTTGAGGAGGTTCTTGATTCAAAGCAGCTTGCAAAGAACGACTATTCTTTCCCTTCATTTTGATCGCCATTTCGTTCAGAAGTCGTGATACATCTGTAAAAAGACAAACATTCAAAAATATATTTAAAACTCACCACATCTGGTCCGAATGAACTTATAGATATTGACCTTTTGAGCTTTTTTGTTGAGAAGGTTCTTGATTAACAGGTTCATGCAAATCAAGTGCATTATACTGCATTTCAGACGGACTACGTATCTGAATCGAAGATCGCGCAGGGGCTCTAGAAGTGACAAGTGGATGTACTTCTTCTTTCTCCTTTCTAGATTTCGTGTTGATTCTTCTCATACCTGATGCTTCTTCTGTAAAGAGACAAAAATAAAAAAATATAGTTAAAACTCTTCACAACAGAGAAAAATGATCCAGATCTTGATCCAGAATTCACATGCGCAAAGCATTAGAGAAGAATAATGATTATGATACTAACCAATTTTGTTGTAGAAAAGCATATAGATAAGCACAAGAGCACTGAAGAATAGCCTCATTTTCTCTTTACGTAAATCAAACTGAGTCGTTTAGAACTTCGTACGGAGAAACAAAAGATTTTTCTGGAATAGTCTTACCAATATATACTCTATCAGTTTGTTAATAGCGTGAATGAAGATAGGTAGAAGCTATTCACATTTTACAACATTTTATTTATTTTTCTTGATTTTGTCCTCAATCTTCCAAGATCGATATGCTACGCGTAATTTCAACTTGTCACAACTGCGTCTTAGTTTGGATGTTAACGCGTCATTAAAATAACTATCCATATAGGAAATACTACAGTTTAGACAATGTTTTTCTGTGAAAATCTAAATATTGACAATATCATGTCATTATGATATAATATGATATAACTAGAAACTGTAAAAAATATACTTCAATTTAGAGTGGTAATAATAATCTTAACTTGTAATAGTTGACTTGAAAAAAAATTAAATCCCAACCAAGAGAATTAATTATCTACAAAAGACATGAATGTTTAAAGATGATCAATTTGCAATCCGAAATTATATATTTCAATTTTCATTGAAAAAACGAAATAATTCTCAACTAAATAGACGAATTTTCAACTAAAATGATGGAATATTCAACTGCACTAATAATTTTTCAACAAAAAAATTAATTTTCAATAATAAAAAAAAATTCAACCAAATAGTTAAATTTTAGAACAAATAATTAGGTTTTCAGTAAACTGGTTGAACTTTCCACCGCACACTTGGAATTTCAACCTAATAGATAAGTTTTTAACTGAGAAAAAATCAATTATAAACCAAACAGTTTTATTTTCAAAAAACTATCTAAATTTTTATTCTAATAGTTGAATTCCCAACATAAGAAAATAAATATTCAATAAAATAATTGAATTTTCAAGAAAAACAATTGTGACGCGATCTGAAGAAAGACCCCTAAGCGGCCAAACGTAAATTTTAGAGGAGAAGCAGGAAAAGTGGCGACGGGTTGATAGGACTCTCCCGAACGACAATGTTCAAACGCTTGTACTGAATAAATTATTGATAATGATGGAATTTTTTTAACTGTACCATCTTGAAGAGCAAGTTCGAATCCACGTAAAACATTAAAAATCAGAGAATCGATTTTCGGCCGGTTAGGGGTCTTTCTTCAGATCGCGTCACAATTACACTTAAAAGTTAGGATCAAAGACTTTCAACTTATAACCATGGATCAAGTCTTGGATAAGCTTTTTCCCATAGCTCGCCCATAGTTCGCCCATAGCTCGCCCATAATTCGCCCATAGTATGACAGAAGTATGGCTTGTATCCGAATCCCATGGTTTCACCATGGGAAATTACGAAATGCATTGAAAAAATGTCTTTGGCCAATTTCATGACGATTTGTTTCAATTATATGGCTGTGAGTTGGTTCAACTTCAGGCCAACTATTTCACTCTGGATGCGAATTTTCATCAGCCCAATGTCAGGCCAACTTTGTCGAAGGTCAGTCGAGATACCGAAATGATAAATATCGACCAATTTCGTTCGTGGAATATTGTTCCAACATATTTTAAACAAGGGATTGGAAACTTTTAGGTTGGACCAGAGGTTTGAAGGTTCCTTAAGAATTGGGGTCCGCACCGAAACCTTTAATTTCTTGAGGGAAGAGCCTGGACCCGAACCATTTAAATTCTTAAGGGTCAGCATTCGTAGCTGCGCATCAGAGCTCAATGGCACATATGGATGCGCAGTAAAGCTTTAGGGCATTTACAGCTGCGCAGTGCAGTTGCATGGAACTTACAGATGCGCAGTATAGTACTAGACATGCATGGCTTCGAAGTAATGTGAGGAGTTGCTTCTAGATTCGCAGTAGCGTTGCATAGCACTTACACCTGAGCCGTAGAGATCTGTGAAACTTACGGATGCGCAGTAGAATTCCAAAGCATGTATAGCTGCGCAGTAGGGTTAGGAGGTACTTATAGATACGCATTGGTAGAATCAATGGAATTCACAAAATTGACAGGATTGACAGTACTGTACTTTATTCACTGAGAGAATGAATTTCTGAAATGATTTCCGCGCTTTTTGGGCTACTTCTGCTTCTTTTATTCGCGACTTTGTTCGAAGGGAATCTGGCAACACTGATCTAGAGTAACATAGTTGGCCTGCAGTTGGACCAACTTACAGCTATATAATTGGCACAATTCGTCATAAAATTAGATTAAAGCTAAAAGTGGAACATTTATAGAAAAATCGCAACCATCCAGCCTTACTGTAGGTGGAGGTAGTTCTAAACAATTATGGTAGTCACATTTTATTAAGTTTCAGCTCGCTTTAATTTAAAACTGGAAAAAAATGGAATATTTTAGAAAAAATTGAAAATATCTACCATTATTCGGAGATAAAATTTGATAAGTTCCGTCCAGGGTTGGAGGGATCGCTTAAGGTTCCATGCTCCGAGCAAAAGAAACAAAAGGGTTTTTTCTTAGGTTCGAGGGATGGAAGGGACGAATTGCATGGATGGCGATGTGGAAGGGAAAAGGAAAGGAATGTGAATTCATTACTCCATGGTTCTTGAGTAACCATCGAGTGAAAGAATGTATTTAAAATAAAGACCCGCTCCTCGGGATTACGAAGGTCTGCTTTCCGTTTCAAATCTTGTTCGATGTCCTCTAGACGTTTCTGTGTGGACGGGTTGAAACCAACAGGTACCCGCTGTTTGTTCCACTCGAGAACGACGTTTGGATCCAAATTTAGGACCGTCTTCCGATCCTGGTAACACGCCACCGGGATTAGTGTTTTGCGGGCGGCACCGAATTTTGCCCGATGTTCTCGCTAGCGCTTCAAAGCCTTGCGTGGCGAACCCTTCTTGGATAGTGAAGGGGCTAAACGTCCCAGGGGCGAGACTAATGCCGTTAGTATTGGCACCTCCTTTGGTCCTTGGATGGCGGTGCTACCTCCTGGTGACAGTGCTGGACGATGGATGGCGCCTCTGGTGTTGGTGCTGGACTCCGTTGACGGGCATGCGGTACTGTCGACGTGGCCTCTACCTTGGCACGCCGCCGGGCAAGTCTCTGCCGTTTGTTTAATGCCAACCACCCTGTACTCAAGAGGGACGACCCGTGAAAGTGCCTGGAGTAGTACCGAATGAAAGGCGTCAAAAAAGCGGCTTACCAGGGACAAATAGCTCCCCGAAAGGACGCCCGGAGGGCCTGGAGAGAGAACTATTCGCTGGTCGAGAAATGCGGCGTTGTGTTTCGACGTGTCGCCCGACAGTAAAAATATTCACAGTCCTTTGAAAAAAACTGTACTACGTTTGAACTAAAGCAGATGTTCAGTTGAAGAAGAAATTTTCAATCAAATGAATATTCGAATGAAAAAGATGAATATACTATAAAAAGAAAATAGTTAAATTTTCGGTCTGGCTAATTGATTTGCAACCAAAAAATAAATTGTCAACCGAAAAGTTCATTTTTTCACCAAACTATTACAATTTTTAACCAATAAGATACATTTCCTACATAAAAAGACAAATTTTTGACCGAATACATTACCGTCGGAAATTTTGCGCACGACTCGCGTGAGCGCTATTAAAAATCACTGCTGACTTCGAACCAGGATATTTCGGCGAAAAAAAGAAAGATTTTCTCAAATTTTCTACCTCAAATTCAACTTTTGTTTCAAAAATCTAAAAATTATACGACATTGAGCCTGCAATCTTATCTTCAATTTAAGCCAAGAAAACTTGAAAAATCTTCATGGGTTCCCGAGATATGATTAAAAATGTTCAATCGTATCTTAACTCAATTTTAATCGACGATCACAGTTCTCGGCCGGTCTGCTGCTCGTCTCCTTCGTTGAGGCAGGATCGAATAGGCCATGCACTAAGGTGGCGCCTCTTATACTTTTGGTTCTCTTCATTAGTAATTTTTATTTCAAATTATGGTGAATGAAAAAAAAATATTTATCGTTATTTGTGATTGTTAACAATTATTTGAATCTAATATTATCTCCATATTAAAGAATAGGAGAATGTTCACTTACGCGCCACCTCTCTGCGTGGCCTATTCGGTCCTGCCTCAACGAGGGAGGCGAGTAGAAGACCAGCTGAAAACCGTAATCGTCGATTAAAATTGAGCTCAGATACGATTGCACATGTTTAATCATGTCTCGGGCATCCATGAAGATTTTTTAAGTTTTCTTGGCTTTAATTGAAGATAAGATTTCAGTCTCGATGTCGTATAATTTTCAGATTTTTGAAACAATTTTCCTAGGCCGTGCAAAAAGTTGAATTTAAGGTAGAAAATTTGAGAAAATCTTGAATTTTTTTTTTGAATTTCTCAAGTGCTGTACTATTTACAGAAGGTCGAAAAAATATTTTTTGGGTACTCATCGACGTGGAATTTCATGAGCTTTCCAGCTGTTTTTTAAAAAATGCCCTATCTCTTTTTTTCGCCGAAATATCGTGGTTCGAAGTCAGCACGGATTTTCAATAGCGCTCACGCGAGTCGTGCGCACAATTTCCGATGGTAGTATAGTTGAACTTTCAACGGAATAGTTGAATTTTCAGACAGAAATATGAACTTTTAAGCAAGAAACTCAATTTTCTACAAAAGAAGGAAATTCCAACAAAATAAATAATTCATTTGGAAATAAGAAAGGCAAATTTTCAACGAAAATGAAATAAATCAAATTTACAAATAAGAAAATTGTTACCAAGCACTCGTAATGCAGAGGCAAGGTACATTTATTGTAGATTGATTTTAGTTTGCATTAACAAAGAACAACCTTCGTCCAACACTTGGTGGCCCTCAGAAGGTCTGATTGCTACTATTTTTGGTTAAGCGTCTAGCGTTCAGATGCTTCCTTGGAAGTCCGTGCGACCATCCACTTCCGGCCGTAACATCGGCCAGCAGTTCCTGGTCACGCCCAACTTCCATTCCCCGGCCAGGTCTGTGATCGCCAACAGGCAGCGGAATGTCTTGAAGTAAAAGAAAATAATATTATTATTCGCGGGCGACTATATACCACCGGGCCATTTTTCCATAATTTACGTGACAAAAATGTAAAAAAGATACTACTTAAGTATGGAAGTATTACATGAAAGGGATATCAGAAGTTTATTCTTAAAAATATTCTTGCGCAAGAAAACAACCGTATAGCTTTTGACAAACTTAGAAACTGAAGGTATTTTGAAATTCTTAGAAATAATAACTCAAAGTAATTGAAGTATTCATCAATTTTTAAAATATAAATATAGAAACTTCGAATATCTTCAACTGAAAACCTGATAACTATAATATAAAAATTTAAAAACTAATCTTACGATTTTACTATACAAAGACCTGGCTTCCTGCCCGTCGATGCACTCAACTTTTGAGCGGATGGGCCCATTGATTCCCCCCCTTGATTCCTTCTTCTGAAGGAATGGAAACTTCAAGGTCCTTGATGTTGCCTAACGAGACATGGCGTTCGTTGACGTTATTTCCAGCGTGCAGAATAGCAACGCATCTATTGTCTGGAGGGAGCACTAAAAGCGGTTGGAGCTTTGCACCTTGAACATGCATGGGGACGTTCTTTTGTGAGATGGGAGACTTAGTTTCACCCTGGATATGCATGAGGTTATCCGCTGAAGGAGTGGTATGATTTGTTTGAGTCTTCCTGGACTCTGAACCTCCTTCTCCTGGAGGAATGGAACCTTCAAGGTCCTGGGTGTTGCCCAACGAGACATGAAGCTCGCTGACGTTATTTCCAGCGTCCAAAATAGCAAAGCGTCTATTGTCTGGAGGGAGCACTGGAAGCGGTTGGAGCTTCGCACCTTGAACATGTATGGGGACGTTCTCTTGTGAGATGGAAGACTTAGTTTCACCCTGGATATGCATGGGGTTATCCGTTAAAGGGGTGGTATCATTTGTGACGGTTATTGCTACAGGGGGTTCAAAAAGAATAGAACTTGGTTGTTCTACCCTGTCCAAGGCCTTGCGAGGATGGTATGTGGCGCATTTGCGACCCATAAGTTTTTACCATGCGCCTATCCTTCTGGATTTGGTAGCCTTCACCTCCTAGGTGTGCAATGACACTATGCGGTCCTGTGGCTCGTTTGGCCAATCCCAAACAGAATCCTTGTTCGGCATCGGAGAGTGGATGTGTTTGCACCAATACTAAGTCACCTACTTGGTATTTTGGAGGTCGAACTTCGACTGGACGATACTTTTGTTGAACGTAACGCGCCTGGTGCTGGCGAGCTTCATCTTGGACATCTTCGAGCTTAGGTTGACTGAGTGCTATGGGCGGAGAAGAGAAAGCCCACTCTCCGGGTCTTCGTAGACCCGCGCCAAAAATCACCTGACTGGGAGTTTTACCAGTAGCTGCGTTTTGCCTACTTCGGAGGTTAAAAAGAATACCGGTAATATCCTGATTCCAGTTTTTATGCGGCAGAACTTCTAGTCTTAGTCGCATTCCCTCTTTCAATTCGTGATTTCTTCTCTCAGTAAGATTTGCCTGAGGGTAATAGACAGGGGTTGTCCAGTTTTCAGAGCCCCACTGGGCGCAAGCTTCGTATCACTGTTTACTCGTAAACTACGAGCCATTATCTGTCAGAATTGCCCGGGGAAAACCGAAGCTAGGAAAAAACTTCGTCCTAAATATACTGGACAATCTTCTTTGCTGAGGAGGTTCCAAGGGGGAACGCTTCGACCCAGCGCGAGAAAAGATCAGTGATCACTAATAGGAATCGCTTCCCACGCGGCGATCTTGGATAGGGACCCATCAGGTCAATTGCTACAGTCTCCTAGTGTCGTTGTGGTTAGCGTGGTATCTGCTTTTCCTTTGCAGATGCTCTCGTTGACTTACAGCAGGAACAGGGCAAGCAAGTACGAACGTATTCGCGTTCGTCATTTCCAATGCTGTCCCATGTAAAGCGTTCCTGGATTGCTCGAAGAGTTTCGTCTCCACCAAGGTGTCTTGAAATTCGTGAATCGTGGTACTCAAAAAGCACTCGCTCGCAGCAAGTCTTCGGCACCACCATTAATCATCTATCCTTGGAACCCTTCCAAAACCCGGATGCGTCGACTTCATGCTGCTGAAGGAAATGACTCTCCTCATGGGTGAGAACATCTTTATCGGTGAGGTTCTGCCATCTTTTGACCAGATTTATTCCTGGATCCACTTGCTGGTGCTGTGAAACCTCTAAATAGAAGTTCTGACTAGTGATAGCAGCTAGCAGCCAGGTAGATTCCATCACCACCGGGGTTTGAATCGTTTGACATGGGAACCAATCGTTCTCCGCCCTCTGGAACATTTGTCGAGTGGCCTTCACTTTGCTCACGAGAGAGCGCGCTAGCGAGAGAGCCTTGATTGGTCATGTAGTGTTCGAGGTCGAAGTTGAATTCACCTAGAAGACAAGCCCAACGTCCGAGCTTGGCGTATGCATCCTTGAATTGATGTAACCAACTCATCGCCTTCAAGTTTATTATCAGACAAAACCGGCGATTGCATAAATAAGGGGCGTATCGTTTTACTGCCCATATACCGGCGAGGCAGCTCTTCTCATTATTTTCATAAAGAGCTTTTGTCGGGTTGATTTTTATACTGGCGTAGCTGATGATGTTCTTCTCTCCATTTGCTCGGCGTTCGAAAAGCACAGCTCCCATTATAAGCTGACTCGTATGAGTCTAAAGCACAAATAGCGTATCTGGATCTGGTCTTTCCAATTGAAGGGGCTTGCTGAAGCTAGCTTTTAATTCCTGGAAAGCGGTGTCCGCTTCAGCCGTCCACTTCTCACGAGCGGAGTTCTTTTTTAAAAGGTCAGTGATAGGTGCACTAATTTCAGAATAATTAGGCACATATTCTCGAACCCAACTGCATATTCCTAGGAACTTCCGAACTTCTCGACGACTCTTGGGAGGTTCAGCATTTAGTATCGCTTGAATGTGGTAATTCTGGGCACGATTACTATCTGGTGTAACCAGATGTCCTAGGTACAGTGGCGGGGTAAGGGGGAGGGGCGGTAGGGTTGGTCCGCCCCGGGTGCCAGCCCCGGTGCCAAGCACCAAGGGGTGCCAATAAGGGGCAATAAGGGGTGACAGAATCAATGTGCCACATCGCAACCGCCCCGGTTGCCAACCCATGCTACGCCGCCACTGCCTAGGTATTGAACTTCTTATCGGGCGAAAGAGCATTTTTCCATGAAGCAGGTAAGGTCATGTATCGTCAATCTCTCGAGCACGATATGGATATGATGGATGTGCTCCTTCCAATCTTTGGAGTAGATGATGATATAATCATCTACTTTGCATCGTTTACGTAGACCATATGGTCTAAGTAAACGATGCAAAATTCGTTGATGTATCCCTGTAGTACTATCTGTGACATGAGACCTTGAAAGCTGTTAGGAGCGTTCTTCAAACCGAACTGCATAACCCAAAAACGATACATGCCCCCACTCGGGGTAGCAAAAGCAGTATATTGACGAGAGACCGGATCCATTGGCACCTGCCAATAACCGCTTCTCGAATCTAATGTCGTAGAAATTTTCGACTGTCCTAACTCCTTTAACGAATCTTGAATCAGGGGCATGGCTTCAGCGGTGTCCTCTGTAATGGAATTCAAACGTCGATAGTCTACACAAAAACGCATTTCACCGTTTTTCTTCTTAGCTAATACCAGTGGTGAACAGTATGGAGATGGGCATGGTTCAATGATTCTCTGTTGCAATATATCTCGTACTTGTTCCTGTATCATTCTATTTTTTACTTCGGAAGTAGGGTATGGTCGCAGACAGAATGGAGTCTTGATGGTGAGCTTGATTTTATGCACAGCCGATCGGGTTTGGGTTGGAGATCCTGCATTATAAAACGTCCCAGCGTGTCGTTGTAGGGTGCTGTAGAACTCGTCAAGGTACTCTGGTGGCAGATCTGTTTGTATTTGACTCGTGTCGAGAAGCACTGGGGAACTGATCGATGGCCCATTAATGAGATGTATTGTAAAACGTTCCATGTGCCCTACATAGAGACAGCTAAGTGGATAATTATATATTGTTTCCTGCTCACAAATCCAAGGAATACCCAGAATCATCGGGTCCCGCAATTCGTAGCTAACCAAAAATGCGGTAGACATTATGTGTCCCCATATTTTGATTTCTAGATCTATTTCTCCAATCAAAGTCATATTGATTCCATCCAGGGCTAAATCAGCTAGCTCTAGACATAGAATTATGCTGCCAAGCTGCTGTTCGATTAGATATCGAGAGTGGAGGAAATTGTCGCTAGCCGCAGTATCAAATAGCACATAAACCTCTTGACCTTTAACCTCCGCAAGAATATTGGGGAGTGAATGCCACTGTCGAGCTGCTATATTTAAGCTGATGATCCATCTTTCTTTGTGGCGATCGGTGCCGTCGCCTCCCTCCAGTTTTCCTGCTTCATATTTTCCCTTTTTCAGCTATCCTTTTACGCAGAACTGGGCATTCGCGGTTGAAGTGGTACCCTGGACAATGCCAACACCTGGGAAGGCCGACCCTCGTTTCATACTGGCGAACTTGGGTTCGCTGTTCCACATTTCGTGTTTCCGGCTTTCGATGAGGAAGCTGCCTTGAGAAGATCAGCCTCATCTGCTTCAGCGTGGACGGCATATGTCACAAGATCAGTGTAGGTCTTGGGATGAGCAGAGCAAATACCTTGGCGTATTCCAGGTCGAAGTGATTCCAAAAAGGAAGCCTCCCTACTTTTATGATTACAGAAGAGGCAGCAATCTACCGTGAATGCTTGAACTGACAAATCTTTGAATCAACAGCTCGCGGAATCGTTCCAAGTCAAAGGCTGATCCTTTATAGGGTTCTCACCAACGTGCTGCATCGCCCTGAAGTGAATGACTTCTGATGCGTGTTCGTAGATTAGCTGGTGTGTTAATTGTATTCAGATAACGTTCCATTTCTTCGAGGAAAAGAAGTGGATCCTCAAAGTCCCCTCCACTGAACTCTGGAACCGCAGCAGTCATTGGATTCTTTCTTTCAAATCTTTTGGAATCGATTTACAAATTTATAGTTTTAGTTGAAAATCAATAGTTTCAGTTCGAAATTTTAACAATATTGGTGAAAATACATTTTCTTTTGGTTAAGAATTAATTTTTCAACTCAAAAATTCAACTAATTCATGTTCGGTCCAAAGCTGATCTGGTTTAGTTAAAAATTCAACTATTTGTTGAAAACTGATGATTTTTTTTTTCAAATCAACGTTTTCTTAAAAGACTAACCTACGACTTGCAATCAAGAGTATAACAACTGCCTCTCGTCAGATATGAACAAATTGGTTCAAAAATTAATTTGGATCCGCAAAAGTAGATAATTTTGATCTGAAGTTAATAATCGGAATACAACGGTTTGATATCCCGAGGTATACTGTGTAGGCAAATCACTCAAAACCGAATTATCATCCGACTGGAAAGGAGATGAAAATAAGATTGGAAAAGTACAAAATATGTGTTTCATTACTCTATTATAGCAAACACAGTTGATAGAAAAGAAAACACAATAAATGCAGCATTTCCAGTGAAGAATGCATGTATTTCAAGAAATACTACATAAAAAACATCATTTGAAAACATAAATGAATCACAGAAGGCTTTTCATAGAATCATCAAGTGATTACGTGTTACATTATTGTTTTCTTGAAGAGGTAGTCTAGTTATCCTCAATGATCTTTACGACGACGACGCGGCTTAGCAGTAGGCTCAGGATTAGGATTAGGATTAAAATTATGAAGTTCAGATGGTGGCGGATTCTGGAAATTTAGATTTGACTGCATTCCATGGCCATAATCAAATCCTTGTTGAGGATACGGGAAATCATGTCCTTGTTGAGGATACGGGAAATCATGTCCTTGTTGAGGATACGGGAAATTATTTTGTTGAGGATACGGTAAATTATGATATTGAAAACCCGGAAAATTTTGTTGTTGTTCGTGATTAAATGCAAGTGTGCCTGGTAAATCAGTCCTCTGAAAATCTGTAACAAAAATATTATTTGAGGGCTAATTTCAGGTATTGAAATAAGACACAGGAAAAAACAGACTTGAGAAGTACTAAATTGAGAACACTGGTGGGAATCTAGTTTCATTTGTTTTACATTGAAAATAACAGCATGAAGTTATCCTACTGCAAAAAAGGACACTAAAAATGATAACCGTACGAAAGAGATCTTTAGTTTTTGCAGTGAAGTAAGGATTTCGCTTACCATAAGCATGATTTGTATCTGAAGAAGGGTTTCCGGGTGAGCTGTTTGGGCTGGTTGGATTGGTTGGGTTGGCACTTACACGATGAGCAGAACTTCCAATTCCGAGTGGGAAATCTGTTATAAAAAAAAGTATTATTACAAGGGTTGACCACTTTCACTAAGCATACACGGGGAACATATTCTCGGAGAATATTTCGGAATACTCGAGAATATATCGGCCTAATTCGAAATATTGAGGTAATTAATAGCATCGGTAAAACAAAAATTCTCGAAAATAGCCTCCGATGGTTCAGAAGACATGAAGCTTGGATCAAATGTCAAAGAATGTTATCATTTTTTTTTATAATCTGGTCTCGTTGATAGAGTCCTACCATTCTTTCCTCGATCTGATTCACTTCACCTAAATATAGTTATTTCGCCAGTCGTTTTTTTTTTTCATTCTCTCAACATGCACAAAATATCTCAACAAATTTCATTTACTTTTGTGAAATAGTCTTTTTTCTACACCGCATTCTTTGAGAATCCTCTTATTACTTGCTTTGTCCATTAGCGTTTTACCGCTTGGGTTGCGCTGAAATTCCATGCCAACCGCGATAATTTTACTCCTATATTTTCCTTGTAAGATCAAGGTTTTGCGACCGTACAGTTCCCTTTGAAATTCTTCTAAATGATTCAAATAGTTTAATAATTTTTTTATAATTTTTTAAATTCCTTAAAATTTTAAAAATCCCTTGAAACCTTTTAAACCTCTAGAAATGCCTCTCAATCTTTCAAAGTACCCTAAAATTATTAAAATCCTCAAAAATCTGTTACACTACCCTGAATTTTTTGAAGCTTTTGAAAATTGCTTGTTTTCTTTTTGAATAATCGAAAATCTATAAAAAATTTTGAGTTTTCATACAATTATCGAAGTAAATTGAAAATTTCATGGAATCTGAAAAGTTTCAAATCCCATGCAATTTTTTAAAATCCTTTGGAAATTTTTTTGAGGTCTTGAGAATGCCTTTGCGATTTTGAAATACCCCAAAATATTCAAATTCGATGAAATTAGAGAAATTAATTAAAAATTCTTCCGAATTTTTTCAAACACCCTCGAATGTTTCAAATCCTGTAAAATCTTTTGAAATACTTCATAAAGGAAATATCGTAACGCCCTTAAAAATATCTTAGAATTTCAAAAAAACAAAACCTGTCAACTTCTTTGAAATTCTTTCAAATTATTTGAATCAATTAAAAATTCCTTGCAATTTTTGGAATTTCACAAAATTTTCAAAATACTATAAAATATCAAAAATACTATGAGAACTTTTAATATCCCTTAAAATCATTAGAATGCTTGGAAATCCCTGGACATTTTTTTGTCATTTATTGAAATGCATTAAATTCTTTTAATATCGTTCAAAATATTTTAATCAGTCACAAATTTCTTGAAATGCTTAAAAATCTCGAAAATTTCTCACAATTCCTCGAAACTTTTCGAACATCTTAAAAATGAATTGAAATCTTTTAGAATACCTCAAAATATTTCTAATCCTTCAAAATCTTCATGAAACATCAAATCCAAACGAAAATTGGACGAAAAGCCAGAAATTAAAAAAAGCATCTTTCTAGCATTATCAAAATATAATATTATTAATGATTATAATAAATTGTTTAAACAATCACTTTTGTTAACATTGATAAACTATCACTTCCCTCTAATTAAAAATTGGACAAAAAATGGAAAATCTGTGAAAAAACCGCGTCTTTCTATCTCCATTCTATGAGAAAATTGCTAAAAACACTAATAAATTGTTTAAACAATTCATGAAAATATATAATTTCAGTATAAAGTAATATTTTATGTACTAGAAACAATCCGCAATGAAGAAACCGAAAAAAATCATAATCAGCGCCAAAAACTCGCAAAACCCATTTTTTCACTTCTGGGGTTTCTTTGGCATCCTATAAAACAGACTTATGGGGGTGATATTCAAAGAGTGATATTTTATTCATATTCTATGGCTAATTTTAAGAGAAATGTTGAGTTTCAACTCGATTGAGATCATATTGAGGATTCTGGATAAGATTTTACAAAAACGTCTTTTTTTCTTATGGGAAATGCATGTTAAACTTCATGGGGCTTGCGGCACCCTTAGAAAAAAAAAAATTGATAGTAGTTCGAACTCGAAAATTCATTGCCTCACTACCCGATTCGGGTAGTGTTTCAAGGTGGATTATTCACTATTAGTGTGGGCCCACCACACCCACGACGGGCCAACAGCACGCAGTATTCCCGAACGGTCACTTATCCAAGTAATAACCGCGCCCAGCATTGCCTAACTTCAGTGATCTTACGAGAACTGGTGTTTTCAGCGTGGTATCGCCGTTGGCGGCACCCCTAAATATATTTTTTTTTTCGCAACAAAAAAATGGATTCATTTTTGGCTGGCTTTGAACAAATTTGGGTGGTGCCTCGATAGAAATTCAAAAAAAAAATTAAAAATTTCCAACGCCATTTTGGGCCACCCTAAGGATGATTGATGAAGCGGATTCCGTCCCTGAGTCATAAAATCGTATCAAAATCGACGGCTCTTAAAAAATATATCAAATTTTGTAAGAATATTTAACACAATTTCGTAAGAATTAATATTTCGGGAAACTTGAAAATATTAGAAAATTTTTAGAAATATTTAAAAATATTTGAAATATTAGGAATACTGATACCTTGAGGTTCACCAGACTTTTTCAGTTTGTCAAAATAATCAGATAACCAGAAGATATTTCCACTCTTATGGTTATACTCGTACTCGCGAGTATGGTCGATCAACCATTCGACATCATGTGACACTGGGAGAACTTGTAAGTTCCTTCCTGTCGCTGGAAGACCTTGTGAGTCTTCAATCTGATTACCATGATTCATCGTTGCAGCACCATGAAAAGGAACTTCGCCGTGAGAAAATTCAGTCGGCCAAACATTATTTTCTCCCACTGCGTAGTGTTGACCATTGGGTCCCATATGATTACCATGGTTCATCGTTGAAGCACCATGAAGAGGAACCTCGCCGTGAGAATTTTGAGTCGGTCCAGCGATATTTCCTCCCACTGGGTAGTATTTACCGTTGAATTTTATCTGATTATCATGGTTCATCGTTGGAGCACCATGAAAATGAGCCTGGTCGCCAGAATCTTCCATCAATAAACGGGTAAATTCTCCCACTGGTAATTGTTGGTGATGATCAATCTGATTGTCTTGCATCATCCTAGTAGATGAACCACCTTGAGAAGAACGACTATTCCTTCTCTTGATCTTGTTCGCAAGTTGGGTTACTTCTGTAAGAAGACATTAAAAAATATATCCAAAACTCATCTTATCTGATCCAAATGGACTTATATTGACCTTTTCCACGTGTTTGTTGAGGAGGTTCTTGATTAAAAGGTGCATGCAAATCAAGTGCTTCATTCTGTCTTTCAGATTCACTACGTATCTGAATCGAACGCGCCGTGGGTTTTCTGACTCTAGAAGTGACAAGTGGATGTACTACTTCTTTATCCTTTCTGGGTTTCGTAAAGATTGGTGTCAATTCTGATGCCTCTTTTGTAAAAAGACAAATATAGAAAATTATGGATAAAACTCATCACATCAGAAAAAATGATCCCGGTGTTGACCGAGAATACACATATGCCAAGTATTAAAAAAGGATTACGATTATACTTACCAATTTCTTTGTAGAAAAGCATGTAGATAAGCATCAGAGCGCTGAAGAATAGCCTCATTTTCTCTTCACTCAAATTAACTCGTTTGGAATTCGTACGGGGAAACTTATGATTTTTGTAGAATATGCTCGCCAATATATACTCTACCAGTTCGTAGATAGCAGGGGGAAGAATAGGAAGGAGCTATTCACATTTCACAACATTTAATTTATTTTTCTTGAAATTTTCCTCAATCTTCCAAGATCGATAAGCTACCCATAATTACAACGTTTCACAACTGCGTCTCGGGTTGGATGTTAATGCGTAATGGAAATAACTATTTGTATAGCAAATGATACATTTCAGATGCTTATGTTTGATATACTGCTTTTGGTTATAATTTCAGAGTTTTGCTAGGCATATTTTCTACAATCGTATCTTATCTGCCAATTATTTTTAATTCACTCTGTGTCGAAATAAATTTGATTTAATATGAGATAATGTCATCCGCTATCTTGTTTCTATTTTAAAACAATTCGCTGCCGTTTTGTCAATGACAGAATATATGAATATTAAAAAATAATTAATTATTGTAGAACAAGTTTTAATAAACATAAAATAATGTATCATATGGAATTCAATATGAAACGCTTCCTTAAATTTGAAGTGAAAAGATTACATTTTCTACAGAATAGTACAATTTTTAACGATGGGGATGAACTTTCTGCTGAAAATATGAATCTTCAACCAAAAAAGATGGATTGTAGAGAAAAAATAATAGCTAATATGTCAATCAACCAAAGACGAATATTGAACAAAATAGTGCATTACATATCCAAAACAGATTAATTTTGAAGTTTGAACTGAAACCCAGAACAGTTGCATTTTTGACAACACAGTTCAATTTTTTAGAAAAAAATATAACTTTTCACAAAAAATAGTTTGATTTTCTCATTGAATTCTATAAAAATCTTGAGCACTGATCCTTTTTTATTCAAAAACTGTTCTGATGAAAATTTGTCCTTTTTGCAAAAAATTAATTTCGTTGGTGGACATTTGAATTCTTTTGTTGAAAATTCATTATTCTGGATAAATATTTATCACTTTTGTGGAAAATTGATCTCGTAGGTTGAAAATTTAACTGTTTTGTTCAAAATTTATTTTATTGGGCATTCATCTTTTTCAGGGTGAACAGCGATTCTTGGAAAGAAAATTCAAGGTCTTTTCCAGGTTTTCCAGGTCTACTTTTTCTTACATGAAATAATGAAATAACCATTTTTTATAGATGCAAAAAATTAGTCATTCCATTTCTTATTGGCCAACAGTTTCCAAAGAAAGCTTTTGAAATCTTTGTAAAATCTTTAAAAATCTTTTGGAATGTTAAAAAATTGTTGTAGAATCTTTGAAATCTTTGTAGAAATTTTTTAACTCTTTTTAAATCCTCACAAATTGTTTGGAATATTTGTGAAATATTTTTTATTCGTTTGAAATCATTGAAATATTTGTAAATCTTTGTGTTATCCTTTGAAATCTTCTAGAAAATTTGGAAATAGTTTAAAATCTTTTTATATGTGTTAAAATCTTCTAAAATCTTCATGAATTCTTTGAAATATTTTTAAAATCTTTCTGAAATCTTTTGTATTCATTTAAAATCATTGAAATATTAAAAATCTTTGTGAAAGCTTCTGAAATCGTCAGAAAAATGTCGAAATCTGGTTTATACCTTTTCGAAATTTTTGAAATTCTGGTTTTATTTTAAATCTTCATTAGATTTTTGAAATATTAGTGACATTCTTCTGAAATCTTTTGTATTAATTTGAAATCATTAAAATATTTGAAATCTGTGAAATCTTCTAAAAAATTTTGCACTCGTTTCAAATCCTTAGAATGTTTGGAAAACTTAGAAATCTGATTTACCATACCCTTTTTAAAATCGTTTCAAACTTTGTAAAATGTTTAGAAACATTTGCGAAATCTTTCTTAAATGTTTGTTTGTAAATAAATAGAAATATTATATTTTAAATATAATATATTAGTGCTGCATCTGAACCAATCTATTCATATTATTACGTTTTCCAATTAGGAAAAGAAATAATTAAAAAATTTTTTTTTTTTCAAAATTGCTAATATTTTCCCAAAGAAACCCCATAAGTGAAAAAATAGGTTTAGCAATTTTCTCATAGAATGGAGTTAGAACGACGCGGTTTTTTTCACAAATTTTCCATTTGTTGTCCAATTTTCAATTAGAGGAAAGTCATAGTTCATCAATGTTACCAGGGTTGATTGTTCAAACAATTTATCAATAATGTTAATAATATTTTCTTAGAAAAATTCTGCAAAATTGCAATTAAAAAAAAGAATTCACTTCTAGCGAAATTTTCATTTGAGATAAGTTAAATAATTAACTAGGGTCAAGTAGATTATTTGTTTTAACCATTTTTTATTACTATTATTGATATTATATTTGAATAATGCTAGAAAGATGCGGTGTTTTCTGAAATTTCTGGTTTCTTGTCCAATTCTCAATTGCAGTGAAATTATAATGAATTCAACTATTTGTCTATTTTTAATTATGCGTGACTTAATAATTAATTAGATTTAGCAAAGATAATTGCTTAAACAAATTATTATTGTTTGTGACCATCTTCATCTATATCAGTGCCTGATATTTGCGGTTTTTTGGCAATTTTTACCTTTCTGTCCTTTTGTCACTTAGTGAGGTAGTAATTAATTAAAGTTAACGAAAAAGTTGTTTAAACAATTTAATATTGTTTTTAACAATCTTTTCTTATATAAGTGGTAGAAAGTGGCGGTTTTTTCTAAAATCTTTAACTTTGCATCGCCTTTTTATTTATGAACAAATAATAAGTCAACCACAACAAAAATTATTTTTCGAATGGTATTGTTGTTTTGAGTGAATTATTTTTGCTCTTCTCCTAATGCTTAAAAAAAATAATTGAAAGGAAGAAAGCTATTCTACACAAGAAGCAGGAAGCAATATTAAATTGTTTGAACTCATTTTTGTGTGGATTCGAACAAATTTCTGGGGTGTCCCCATAAAAATTCGAACCAAAAAATGTTTAGACCACTCTAATGGGCATCCTATAAGCGAAGAAGAAATCCAAAAAGCTGGAAAAAATGAGAAAGGTTAAAAGATTCATGACACGGTGGAATACATTCCCTTAAAAAATGATGCCATATTTGAAACCCTCTGAACTCCTGTACAATAGAGAAAAGCAGATTGAGCTCTTCAAAATCCCTTGAAACTTTTGATATTTTTTGAAATTATTTAAATTGCTGAAATTTCTCTAAATTACGAAAATTCGTTGAAATTCACTTTAATATATTTCCTTAAAAATGATGAAACATTAAAAACCCTTTGAAAACCCGTAACTTCCAGGAAATCTGATGAAGTCCTTTGAAATCTCTTGAAATCTTTCCTATTTTTTGAAATTCCTTGAATTCTGTTGAAATTCTCTGAAATTGCTGGGAATCTTTCCAATTCTTTCAAATTTCTTGGTATTGTATAGAATCTTTCAATATCTTTTGACATCCTTTGAATTCCTAAAATATGGTGAAATTACTTGAAATCACCGAAATTTTTGAAATTTTCTGAATTTAAACCTTGAAACATTTTTAATTGAGAAATTTTTTATACAAATGCTAAATAATTTACACGTATAATATAGAAGTTTTGAACGCTTTTCAAATAAAACAATTTTTGATTAAATTCCGTTAAACTGCAAAATTTAGAAACATAAATTATTATATATTCAACCATTCTTAAGATTTCTGGTTAAAAAATATAAAACAATGCTATCATTTTTCATGTTCTAAATTGAATAATAGACTAATGAAGTAAAAGTTGAAAACTATATTATTCTAAGAAATTGCAAGTGAGAAAAACTGGAAATATTCTTTATATATATATTATTATATATATATATATATATATATATATATATATTTATATACATATATTATATACATACATATATTATATATATATATTTATATACATATATATATATATATATATATATTTGTATTTTCATTCATGCATCAAAATTCATCGATTTTTCTTGCAAATTGAAAATTTTCCAATTGCAGCAATTCAAAAAATTTAGATTCAAATTAGGTATTTTCACTTTTTTATTAGCTAACTTCACTTCGTCGAGTGCTGAGGGGAAAACCATGACACCAAATCCATCGGAGAAGATTTTATTTTTGTAATATTTTTATAATAAATAATAAATATTATCATTGAATTATTCCATAAAACATTTCTTGAAAAGTTAAAATTAATATACAAATACACTTAGATAAAAAAATTAATTTTTACCAAGATATTAACAAAATAGGACTATGGTGGACCAAATCCCATGCATTTTGTCCATTTTTCCCCTACAGAAACTGCTTTTTTTAAATAAGCATTTAAATGTTGCTAAATATTTAAAAAAAATTCTTTTTGGTAAATCAGAAACTTTCAAATCCAATGGGTTAAAAATGGAATATTTCAGATTGAAAAAATATTGAATACGATTCGAAATTTAATAAATGCGTTTAATTATGAATCAAATAAAATTGTTGAGTAACCCAGAAGTTCTATTATTACACAGCCACACAAAAAAAATCATTTTTCATTTTTGGAGGTCAAACTATCTTGACTATATGTTTTTTGGGTCACTGAATCCGAATCCGAGGTCCAAAAATCCCCAGAACGTCAGGCTTCTCACATAACCTCATAAAACTTCATAAAATTTTATTTTTTCAAGTCAGGGGGTCAGACCATGTTTATTATATGTTTTTGGGGTCTCTGAAACCGAATCCAAGGTCCAAAAACCCCAGCAAGTCAGGGTTTTGACGCAACCTCAAAAAACCTAATAAAACTTTTTTTCCGAGTCCGGGGATCAGACTATGTTTACTATATGTTTTTGGGGTCGCTGGATCCGAATCCGTGGTCCGAATCCTCTCAACCTTAAATTTAAAAGGAAATTCCATTTAGGTCAAGAAACAGAAACACGTAAGTCGGATGAATAAATTTCACGAGTTTCTTTGAAAATCAAAACCCGGACGTGCTGGAGTTTTTTAGACTACGGATTCGGATCCAGCGACCTCAAAAAATATTGTAAACATGGTCTGACCTCTAGGCCCAAAAAACGGTTTTTTGTGTGGCTGTCTTATCAAAGCATGTTGAAAAAGGAAAATTTATAATCTCTCAAAAAAATTTTAAGACTTAAATGTTCAGGAATTCTCATTCACATAAATATCAATATATGGTGACCATAGGGTGGCCCAAAAATACGCTGGATATTTTTTCCAAATTTTCATGCATATCGCTCTTAAATTTTTCTGAAGCCGTGGAGAAATGCGTGTTTTTTGTTTGAAAAAATTATATTCAGAGATTCCACAAGCCCCATAAAATTTAACACGTATTTCCTATTTGAAAAAAAAAAATTTGTAAAATTTATTCAGAATCGTCAATATTAGGTGAATCGAGTTGGAACTCATCATTTTTCTTCATAATTAGCTTTATAATACTAATAAATAATTACTTTTTGAACAACAACCCCATACGTTTTTGTATGGGGTCCCAAAGAAACCCCATAAGTCGAAAATTAGTTTTTGAGAATTTCTGGCACTTATTATGACTTTTTGGCGTTTTTTCATGCAAATTGTTTCTAATACATAAAAACGACCTTTTACTGATATTAAGATGCTTACCCAAATTGTTTAAACAATTTATTATCGTGTTTAGCAATTTTCTCTTTGAAGACAGTTGAAAAGTCGCTGTTTTTTTCAAATTTTCCATCTCATTTTTTCACATTTTTAATGTTTTCAGTTAGATCAAGGTAATAATTAATTAAATTTATCAGAGAAAATTCTTTAAACAAATTATTATTATTTATATGAATATTCTCTTAGGATAATGCTATAAAGTTGCGGTTTTTTCTAAAGTATTTAACTTTTTGTACACTTTTCTCTTAGGCGAAGTAAAAATTTATATTATATGATAAAGGTTATAGTTTAAACAAATTACAATTTTTTATAACTATCTTCTCCTATCGTATTGCTAGATAGTTGCGGTTTTTTCAGAAATTTTCAACTTATTTTCAATTTTTTACTTAGATTGACACAATAGTTAATTAAATTTAAAAAAAAAGTTCAAACAATTTGTTATTATTTATAACAATATTCTTTTAAAATGATTCTAGGGAGGTGTGGTTTTCTGAGAAATTTTCAACTTTGCTATATAAGATAGTTATGCACAATAATAATTTGTTTGAACAATCATTTTTGTCAAATTTTATTAATTTTATTTTTACACTCTAAGTGAAAAGTGGACAAATCGTTGCAAATTTCCGAAAAAATCGCAATTTTGTAAAATTGTTTATTTAAACAATTATGTTTGTTAACTTAACTTGTTTATCACCGCACCATAATTGAAAAGTGGACCAAAGTGGAAAATTTAGGAAAAAACTGCAACTTTCTAGCATTATTCTAAAAGAATATTTTTATAAAAAATAATGAATCGTTTAAACAATTATCTTCATCAAATTTATTTGACTATTGTCTCGATTCAAATATCTAACTGTGTGAAAATTTTTTTAAATATCTTGTGTTGAAAATTAATTATTTTTTTATCTAAAAATGTTCCAAAATATTGAACATTTCAAACTCAACCTAAAAAAAAAAATTTCGAATTGAAAGGCTTAAAATTTTTCAACTTCAAATATTGGAATTTGGAATCATATATATCAATATTGTTTTGCATTCTTTCTTTAATTTTTGATTTTCAATGTAATATCAAAATTCATCATTTCAGTTAAAAATTCTTTTTTTTTTTTTTTTAATTAACAAAATTTGTTGAAAATTCATTTATTTTGTTAAAAATGCGGCCTTTTTGTTAGGAAATTAGTCTCATCTTCAAAAAATCACTTTTGTTATGATTATTCATAATTTCATTCCGAAACCCTTTCTTTTGTTGAAAATTTGTTTTCTTTTGCTATGAAATTCAAATATCTTCTCAATCATTCACCTTTTTTGATAAAAAATCAGTCTTATTAATTGAAAATTTATCCTTTTGTGTAAAAATTAATTTCTTCGATTAAAAATTTAACTGGTTAAATAATTGAACTATTTAATTTGTTAAAAATGTAGTTTTTGCATTAATATGATAAAAATTCAATCCTCCAAGAAAAAAAGCAAACATAAAATAATTTTGTGAGTTCAAAGATTATTCATTAAAATTTTCAAGATTCTATAGTTAATTACTTCATCATTTGGTCTATTGCGCATAATAGTAAATAATGTAAAATGTTTATTCTCGATTTTTTTTTTATAAGCATTATTTTCCCTCGCATTAGACACGTGAAACACATCTCTAATTTCGCTGCGTTATCGTAGTTCAAATAAAATTGTTATCTAAATTCTTTTTTTTGGTGTTGAAGTAACCCTGACCTTCCAATATTGTCGAAATATCTTGACAAGGAAAAATTTACTACTTATTTATGGAAATAATGAAGTATTATCACGCAATAAAGATTTTTATTTATACCTGTTTATAATAAATTACATTTTTTTTTAATTATTTCATTAATTTCAGGGAAATATATTTTTTTGATAATAATTATGTGTTAAATATATTCATATACGAAAATGATATGAAATTTCGTCATTCATATCGACTTCAGAATAAGATTGATTTTTGAATTAAAATAAATAAAAGAAATTAAATTTAAATTTAAAAAAAAGAGAAAATAATTGTCCTATATTATGAAGTTACCTTCAAAAAATAAAAAACATCTTTATTTAATTCTATATGTAACATTTCTACACATTTTGATATCCATAAAGACTGAAAAAAAATTATTTATGATAAACTCGCGAAATTTTTGTATACTTATTACAATTTTTTAATAAACTTTGTTAAGAATTTTATTTTTTATTTGATGATTCATCACTTTGGTTAAAAAGTCTTTTTTAGTTCAAAATTCAACAATTCTTCAAACTTTTTAAAAATAATATTGTTAAATGAAAATTTGAGTATTCCATTCTTCGTTGAACATTTATCTTCTCCAGTTGAAAATTCAACTATTGTGTTAAAAATTTCATCAAAAATTGAAATATTTGGTCAAAAATTCATTTATTTTGCCAAAAATTATTCTTTATTGGCAGAAAATTAATCTTTTTTGGTAGAAAATTATTCTCTTCGATTAAGAAGTCATTTCTTTGGTTGAAAATTAGCTTTTTATTGAAAAATTATTTTTGTCACTAAAAATTAATTAAAAATTTTAGTCGGCATTTTTTTCGAAAATTAATCTACTCGGTGAAAAATGTATTCATTTTCTTGCAAATTTATTTTAATTAATTATTTCTCTAACAGAAAATTAAATTGTTCAATTTTTCGTTGAAAATTTACCCTTTTTTGATAGAAATTCATCTCTTTTGTTGCCAATCGGTTGTTTTTTTGGGTAGAAAATTAATCTTTCTGCTTAAAATTCCATTTCTTTGGTTGAAAATTAATTTTTTTTATCAGTGAAAATTAATTTCTCTGCCTTGAAATTAAACTATTCCATTTTTTGTATCATATCATTGATTGAAATATTTGTCTTGGTCGAAAATTCAAATCTTTTTTTGAAAACTCGTATTTTTTGGTCTGATTTAACAGTATTTTTTATTGAAAATTGAAATATTTGTTGCAGGAAATATCAACTATTACACAGCCACACAAAAAAAATCGTTTTTGGGGCCTGGAGGTCAGACCATGTTGACTATTTGTTTTTTGGGTCGCTGAATCCGAATCCGAGGTCCGAAAACCCCCAGAACGTAAGGGTTCTGACATAACCTCATAACCTCATAAAATTTTATCTTTTCAAGTCCGGGGGCCAGACCATGTTTATTATATGTTCTTGGGGTCGCTGAATCCGAATTCGAGGATCAAAAAACCCCGGCAAGTCAGGGTTTTGACACAACCTCAAAAAACCTCATAAAATTTTTTCCCCGAGTCCGGGGGTCAGACAATGTTTACTATATGTTTTTGGGGTCGCTGGATACGAATCCGGGGTCCAAATCCTCTCAACCTTGAATTTAAAAGGAAATTCCATTTAGGTCAAGAAACATGCTTTTGTTACAAGAGGACATTTCTCTGAGTGGCAGATACACGTAAGTTGGATGAATAAATTTCACGAGTTTCTTTGGAAATCAAAACCCGGACGTGTTGGAGTTTTTGAGACCACGGATTCGGATCCAGCGACCCCACAAACATATAGTAAACATGGTCTGACCCCCAGACTCGGGAAAAAAGTGTCATGAGGTTTTTTGAGGTTCTGTCAAAACCCTGACTTGCTGGGGTTTTGGACCTCAGATTCGGATTCAGCGACCTCAAAAACATATAATAAACATGGTCTGACCCCTGGACTTGAAAAAATGAAATATTATGAGGTTATGTCAGAACCCTGACGTGCTGGGGTTTCTGGACCTCGGATTCGGATTCAGCGACCCAAAAACATATAGTCAACATGTTCTGACCTCCAGGCCCGAAAAACGATTTTTTTTGTGTGGCTGTGTTACATTTTTTGTTGAGAATTTGTTTTTTATAAAGATACAATGATAATTTATTGAAGCTTTCTGGATTGGATCAGCGAATCTTAAAATTTAATTAACATATTCTGCCTTGGAACTAAGAATTTTCCAATTTTAAACAATTTCCAACTAGAACTGGAAATTTTCGAAAAGAATTAAAATTTTGAGTTGGAGCAGGGCCGACAAGTGAACAACTTGTCGCCGTTAATAGAATTTTTTTTAAATTGTATAGAATTATTTTTTTCTTCGAAGATTATTCACTTCCATAAACTTTGCCCAAAAATTTTTTTTTCATTTTAAAAATTGAGGAATTACAAATGTGAAAATTCTTAATCGACTTGCCACAGGACAAAACAAAATTTTTGTTGTAATGCCACAAATTCAAGCCCTGAAAATTAGCTGATTTTACAACTGGGCATTCAGAATTGATTATTTTTTTATTTAAAAATTTTCATTTACAATCTAATATTCCTAAATTAGCCAATTTTTAGTTGGAAAAAAAAATTTCAATTGAGAAACATTTGATTAGAAATTTTGAAAAATGAATAGAAATTTTTATTTTCAAATTCAGAATAGATTATAATTTTGAATAGTTACACTTTCAGAGTTATGAGTTTTCATGTTAATTTTTCAAATTTGCAATTTTTCTCTTCAGCAAGTTTTCATTTTGCAATTAAAAATGGAATCCTTCAATTTTGGAAAGTATAAACATTTTTTTAGTTTTAAATGAAGCTTCGAAATTACTTTCTATTTTCAATATTTTACTTAGAATAATCCAATTTCAGAGGTTTGTTATTAAAAATTTCTCTATTTTGTAACAATATTTATTGAACTATTCACGATGCTATAGTTAATTGTTTTTTCTTTTGGTCCATCATTCATAATAACAAATATTACGAATTTTTATTCTTGAGAAAATATTTTTCTTTTTTTGGCAATAATTTTCCTCGCATTAGACACGTGAAACACATCTCTAAATCCAACTATATTATCATAGTTCAAATAAAATTGGCTTGTTATTTCCTTCTTTGATGATAAAATAACCCTGAAGTTTGAATATTCTCGAAACATGTTGACAAGAAGAAATTTACTACCCATTTATGGAAATAATAAAGTTTCATCACGCAATAAAGACTTCTACTCGTACGTATTTAAATTAAGCTTTCGTTTGTCATTTTTATTAATCTCAGGAATATATATTTCATTCATAATATTAATGTAATGACTATATTCATATACGAAAATAATATAAAATTTGGTCGAATTGTTAATCAAATTCATAGACTTTAGAATCAGATTGTAATCGAATTCAAATTTGCCCTATTCAGAAAGTACTTGTCCTATATTACAAACTTAGATTCAAAAAAATAACACATCGTTATTCAATTTAGAGTAACATTTCTACACATTTCAACATTTATGAAGGCTGAAAAACATTATTTATAATAAACACGTGAATCTTTTGTAGACTACAATTTTAAAATAAATTTGATGATTTGTCGCAGACAGGGGCTCTTGCGGCTCTTAACAACAGTTGAGGTCATTTTTGCAGAGGGACACAGCTGCGGGGCACATATGTATCTGGCTGATCCAAAAACCATGGTTAGTTTGAAATACCATAATGGAATTAGGGGTAAGTGGCTGATCTTTTTTGTTACAGGGACCCCGAGGCGGCCGAACTAAGGGCCTGCATACTGGGGAAGGAAGTTAACTCTGTCCTGCTGCTTGAACTATGTTCGAGAGACCTGATGGTGATAGCCACGGTTCTCAAAGAAATAGGGAGGCTAGTTCTGATATCGGCTTATTTTCCTTATGAAAGCAATACCAACCTTCTGAAATACCTAATCACCACTGATTCAGATATTCCTAACATGGGGAACACCCCGACATTCCGCAACTCGGTCAGCGAGGAAGTCATTGACATCACTCTGCACCAGTAGTTTTAGAGATAATATCAAGAAGTAGAGAGTTCTATTTGAACCCACTCCCTCAGATCACTTACAGACAGAGTTCTTGTTGGATTTCGTTGTACCTGCTGGCCCTAAATGGGTCAGAAATCCAAGAGGAATGGACTGGGATCAGTTTTCCACGGAACGAAGATGTGCACTTTTGAAGATTTCAAGGTCGATTCGAGACGTTTATACCCTGGAGATGCCAGAAAAAACATTCACGGAAGCCATCAAAGCTACTTATGAAAGTAATGTCGACCTACAAGAGTCCAAAAGGCTGAGGAGACACACGGGTGGAATGGGAAACTCGAAGCGCTTCGCAGGGAAACCAGAGAGATGTTCAGTCGTGCCAGTACTGGCAAAACGAAGGAATTATGAACGTCATTCACAATGATGAGGGACAAATACAGGGGTGTAAAGCATAAGCAAAAGCAAGAGAGCTGGACCCACTATATGCACAGACATCGAAAAGGGAGCTGAGGTGGCCAGACTGAAAAGGCTGCTTTCTCGAGATCCGGAAGCTATTCTTGGCACTCTGGAATTGCCCAGAGGGGGATACTCAGAGCCAGACGGGGATACTTCGGCTCACATGCACGAGGCACATTTCGCGGGCTTTTGATGGTTTGATGAAAAGAGGACGACATCTCAGAGACAAACTAAGTCGTCTGCGGCCCAACTAGGCCTGAAACGGTGGCTGGTCAACGAGATTGTCACCCAGCAAGGGACAGGTGGGCCCTGAAGTCTTTCAGTCCTTACAAGTCTCCTTGACCAGATCGCATAAATCCAGCCCTCACAGGGGGCTGGAGAGATTATCATAGGGCCGCTAGTGAGACTTGATAGGGCTAGCCTGACTATGGGGTCTGTCCCAACAGCATGGAGAGGTACAAAAGTAGTCTTCATTTCGGAAGCAGGTAGGATCGGTTATACATAACTCAAGGATTTCCGGCTCATCAGCCTAAGATCTTTTCTACTAAGAACAATGGAGAGACTCGTGGATAGATATATTCGCGATAAGGTCTTGTGTAGTAAGTCAACTGGAGGAGAAAGGCCTCGCGATTGGAACCTTTATGCACATCGAAAAACCTCTTTGGAGTAATGCAGCAAGCACTGATGATAGTGGATTCATGGCGCAAGCAAACTGGATTATTATTTAATCCGAGTAAGACAGATGCGGTTGTTTTCACCATAAGGTACACGTAGAGAACCACGAATGCATTGAAACTTGAAGGACAACAACTGGAAATCAAAGAATAAGCTAAATATCTAGGATTCATTCTGGATAAGAAGCTGTTACAGAACGAGCACCTGGAAAATAAGTGCAAGAAGCTAGCAGCGACTCTATGGCTCTGTTGGAGAGCCATAGGGAAAAGCTGGGGCTTGAGACCGGAGACACTTATGTGGATCTCCAGAGCGATCTTGCGACCCAGTCTGATCTATGCTGCGGTGGTCTGGTGGAGCAGGATCGAGCTGTCTACTGTGAAGTCTCGACTGGAAAGGATCAGGGGACTGATTTTGAGAGGCGTCCATTGAGTCTCGAAGTCCGTGGCTGCGAAGGCGGCCTAGAGACTTAATTCGGCAAATAGCAGAAGAATCTCGAAAGCAGTGAAGATTTCATTCGACATCGCAAGGAGGCCAACCCTGAAAGTACCCAGGGACAAAATGGTCACTCGCTACCTCTTCGACAAGAAGTATCGAGTTTATGTCAATTTTATTATTCATGTGCCCGCATTGTCCAGTCAAGTGCGAATATCAGGGAATTATGTAATGGAAAGAATTATTTAAGATTTATTTTTCGTTGACTTTTAGGCTGGTAAAATTAGCACCAAAAAATTGAACATTTTTGTTTATCTCGGGTTACCAACAAATCCCGGAGCTTTTTCCCATTGAACAACGATATTATATTTGATAAACGTTTTATTAATATATAAGGGAAAGCATGATATAACATTTCATCGCATGAAATCGAAGAAATGAATATTAATTTACGAGATTTCACCTTTATTGTGAGAAGCATTAATTTGATATAAAAATGTATCGTATGATCATGAAATATGCATGACAATTATTGTTTTGTACTTCAAACAATAAATTAAAAAACAAAACAGTTCCCTTTTCCATCCTAAATCATTTGAATGGTAAACATGAATATTTTATTACTTTTTAGAATCGCAATATTTTTTTAAATTTAGACATATGGAGTGTAATTTCAAAGTTTTTCGAAATCTGCAGGTCTAATTCGAATAGAAAATGTAGGCCAGTTTCGCCTGATTATTAAAAAGGGTTGAATTTTAAAAAATGGTAAAAATTCGCGGATTTTTCAAAACTAGGCAATTTTTCGGGTATCGGGAACTCGGGTGACCAAAGTACTCAATTTTAGTCTGAAGGATTTTGCACTTATCTAACCCCAACTCTTACTGATCTCCAACCATTAGGAGAAAAATTTGTTCCAGAAATAGAAAGTCACATGCCAAGAATTCGGTAGCTATCAGAATGTCCTCCACATATACGAGAACATCACCGGATTTAATGAGTTGATCAAAGATTTTGTTCATGAATCTCTGGAGTTTTGCCAGGGCCGTTTTCACAAAAATTATTAAGATCCGCTGCTGGAAGACTAATCAAAGTGATGGCGGTAATGTACTCTTTCACATACTTTACGAAAGTTTCTGCGTTTTTCAGGCATTCCAAATGAGAACTCTTTAAATTATGGAAATTAGCCTAGTGCTTAACAAGGCCGCCAATTCCGTTGTCAGCTCCTCCACCATAACCTGTTGCAGAATAAAGCCAGTTCTTGTTACATGACGAATCGGCCATGTCTTGAAACTGGTAACGGTTTTTGGAATGAGCCACAGTACTGCCTGTAACCATAGTAACTTCTTCGACGGAATCATAATTGCAAGTTCTTTCAAAATGTTCTAAAATGAGATTCATTGCTAACAATGCATGCGCTGATTCATGCCTCGTGTCATCACTGATGACAGCGAAACTTTTAACAATGGGGCACAAAATCACGAACACCCCAAGACCGTCCTTTGGATGTTCCTAGGACTTCCAATGCCAGTCCAGTCAACGTCTCTAAGACGTCCAATGTCTTTAAGATGCCCTAAGACGTCCTAAGGAAATGTTCCAAAAGACGTCTTAGGGATGTCCCGGAGACGTCTCTAGGACATTCTTAATTTTTTTGCCCACTGGGCGACTTATGAAGCTTGACAGAAAACGGGAAAGATTGATACTTCATGAAAAATATTCTGACAACCTAAGGCAGACCGCATTGCATGATTTGAAATTGAATCAGTCACTAGTTACAGGGGTAGGAATTTCACTCAAGCCTGTTGCACTGACTAAATTTTAATAGCGATTTTCTTAGAAACTATCATTCTTAGAGGAAAAGTGTTCATAATCAAAAATGTATATTTTGATTAGAGAGCAGATATAACTTTTGCCTGGAAATTGTCCTGAAATGTTGTGTACTTACCGATATAAATGTGAAAACTATGACTATTATGGGATTTTCATCATTTTTACCATGAAAATCATAGTTAACAGTTCACCCAAAGGAAGATTTCAACTTTTAATTAAAGACAGTCGAATTCAACAAAAAAAAGGATTTTCAACAAAATAGTTCAATGTTTACTCAAAACAAATTGATCATCAACGAAGTAGTTGCATCTGGAATCAGAAAGCTAAAATTTGTGAGAAATAAGATGAACAGTTGGATTTTCAGTTTGAAAAATTAATTTTCTACCATGAAAAACGAAAGTTCGAATAAAGAGATGAAAGCTTAATTAATAAAATAAATTTTGAACAAAAAAGTTTTAACTTTCAAACAAGTAGTTGAATTTCCACGAAGAAGTATTAATTTCAAAATGTACGTATTCTACCAAAAGTAGCATAGTTAAATCTTCAGTTAAAAAATTATTTTGATTTGAAAAAAAAATTCTGGCCAAAACAGTTAAATCTTCAACCTAAGAGATAAATTTTCCACAAAAGTGATAAATAGTTATCCAGAATAATAAATTTTCAACAAAAGAATTCAAAAGTCCACCAGCGGAATTAATTTTCTGCAAAAAGATAAAATTTTATCAAAAGTGTTTTTCAACCAAAAAGGAAAAATTTTCCACAAGTTTATAGAATCCAATGAAGAATTCAAACTATTTTTAATGAGAAATCATATTCTTTTTATTAAAGATTGAACTGTATTGTCAGAAACGCAAAAGTGTTGGGTTTCAGTGCAATCTTCTTTGTTCGAAATTTCAAACATTTGATTACAAATTTAACTATTTGGATGGAAATTAAAACTTTTTTGTTGGTAATCAGTATCTTCTGTTTGAAAATGCATCAATTTGGTTCTAAGTGTAACTGTTTAATTGAAAAACTATTTTTGTCGTTTCAAATTAATCTGTTCTGAGTATGAGTTGTTGAATAATTGTCCTTGGCTTAATGACATATTGACTATTATATTTTTCTCGAGAATTTATCTTTTTTGTTTGAATCTAAATTTTTTCAGCCAAAAATTCGTTTATATGATTAACATTTTTACTATTTTGTTGAAAATTATTCTTCATTGTTTGAAAATTAATCGCCTTGACTGAGAATTGAATCATTCCATTTTTGGATGATAATTCGTCTTTTTCAGAAGAAATTTAATTATTTGGATGAATATTCACGGTCCCTTGACCAAAAATTATGATTCTATGTAAAAATTTAGTCTCCTTGGTTGGAAATTTATCTATTTTATTGAAATTATACAGTAATTGCTGATTTTTCAATATTCAGATATTCTGTCGTTAACAGACTGGCAGCGAATCGTTCAAAAATAAAAAAAAATTAACGGATTGAATTTATTTTCATAAAAAAAAAAAAATTGATTAGCATTTCGAACTCGAAAGTTCATTGCCTCACTACCCGATTCGGGTAGTGTTTCTAGGTGGATAAATACTACCAGTGTGGGTCCACCACACCCACGACGGGTCAACAACACGCAGTATTCCCCGAACGGTCACCCATCCAAGTACTAACCGCGCCCAACACTGCTTAACTTCAGTGA
>CAKNXH010064312.1:73696-91396 GCA_932178445.1 Andricus quercusramuli | reverse complement strand
GACGGATCACACACAAGGAAATCTTTAGGCAAGCGAAAGTTGTGCGCGTTAGCAGTTTGAATGCGTTAAAGTATTAATTAATTAATAATATTCAATAATTTATTCTACGTTTTATATACAATGTTCGAGCGTAATTGTATTAGTTTTTAAATTGATCTGTAACGAATGCTGTAAAGAATTGTCATTAATGTAGGGATCTCTATGGACATACATTAAATATAGCAGTGAGTACTACCGATAAACCAAAAATGAAATTGCGTTGTCACTTGTGTGAAAATAAAACTATGCATTTATAACCACGATTTTTGCGAACTTTAACCCATTCATCGTTAATTTGAATATTTCATTTAATTGTAAGGTTACGTGTAGGTTTATCATTTTTTCAATCCATATACTGTTTTTGAATACGCTATAGAATATGTTCTACTCTACATCTGAATTACTATAAATCAATTGATAAAGGGCTCCCCACTGTTTACATAGTAGACCTTCATGCTAGTCCAGATCAGAAAAACAAATTAATTTTTTTTATTAATTTTTAAAAATAATATAAAAATATATATTTGGCTCTTAGAAATAGTAATTTCAACCATATCAGATTTTTGAATCGACCCTCTGCAATAATCAAATTTGCCCTCCTAAATATCCATATTGAAATTCCGGGATAATCATGTCCACTCTTTGAAATGGTCGAATCGATCAATCCGAGCTGATAGAATCGAGGGTATTGAGATGATCACAGCTGTGATTCGAGGTGTCCAAATCGACCCTTCACAATGACCAGGTTGACCCTTTGAGAAAATCGAATCGACCATCTGAGACGATCGAGTGGTCTGTCTGAGACAATCATATCAACCCTTTAGCATGATCAGGTCAGCTTTCTTGAGATGACCGAGTCGACCATCCGAAATGATCGGGTCGACACTTTGAGATGATCGATTTGAACCTCTTGTTTCAACCTTCTAGAGATAGTCGCTTTAGCCATATTCAAGGGCTGTCCTATAGTTGACCCTGCAATAGGGTCGGTCTGCACATCTATATGGCTAAACAGACCTTCCATTTTTCTCCGTGCAGCACTATCCTAAATCCTGGAATTCGTGTAGATATGCTAGAATATCTGCAGATGTATTGTTTCAATTTTTAATAGTGATTAGCATAGTTAAATTCGTCTTTTCATTACGAATCCAACCATATAAAAAACACATTTTTGATAAAAATTCAGTTTTACAGTTTCTTCATCAGGACGGCAGAATAGTTGTTTTTATTTCTTCAAACTATGAAGTAATGTTTGGATTATTTTCGCAAAAATACATATTGGAACCTTGAATGTGAGCATTGATATAGGGGGAAAAATGGTTGGTGTGCCGAAAGCACTTCCTTAAAAAATTTGTTTTGAAGATATTAATAATTTTTTTATCCCCTTCTAATCAACAGAATTGGTTCTTGAATTTTTTCAGAACCTCTTTATATTCAAACCATCAAGATCGGTTGAGCTGTTTTCGAGAAAAGTTGATTTTTTTATTTTTCAACATTTGTGGATCACATTCGAACGGGGGCACCCAGACCATCCTTCCTGCTACGGCCTTCGTAGATATTTTCCCGGTGCACATTTGTTGTCTTCTCATCTTTTTTCGTATCTTGCATAGTTTCACCGCAAAATGAAATTGTTCATTTTTCACTGTTTTTTGTGCGATCAAAATTTGAATTTTCGATTTTTCGAGAAAATAAAAAAGTTGTTATGATAATCTTGTAGGGCTTTCAAAAATCAACGCTTTTTTCTTGACCTTTTTCATGTTGTGCGTTGTTTGGCTTAAAATGTTCATTTTCGTTTGTTTTTTTGGATTATGAAAATTCTATAACTCTGATAATTTTTTTATTATCAAAAAAGTCATCGGAACAAATTGTTCGTCTTTTTGTGCACTGTGAATATAGCCGCACATAGAATTTTTAAATCTTGAAAAAAGTGGTCTCAAAAATGTTGAAAATGATCTAGCTTTTTGATTTTAATCCCAAATCGCTGGCTAACTTTGACACTCAGTTTAGGACACTTGAAGAGTATACTAAGGGTCAATCCAATCTGTCAATTCTTTCGAAAGTTGTCGTGCTAAAAGACTAAAAATCTACATGCATACATGCATACATGCATACACATATACATATATACATACATACATACACACAGACACGCCGACTTCACTTTTATTATTTACTTTTTTTCAAATCTGAAAATTTCAATTCCTGAAAAATTATTTGTTACGAATTTTTTATCACAAGTCACAATATTTTTACATAATATTCTCCAAATTAGAACACTATTGGTAAAAGAACTTTCGAAAAATAGTATAATTGTGTAATAAAATAAGAGGAAATATGATTCGAAAACAATAAAAGTATTGTGTGACGAACGTCAGAGTTGACAAACTTTATGAAAATAATTGCGACAATTTAGAATAAAATTATTTCCTCTCAGTTTAAGTAAACATCCTACAAAATTCGGTTAAATAATTACACCAATTTACGGTCAAAACAATAGTGATTCGCATTTCGACCCTTTTTCCGGATTAGGCTTTTATAAAACTGTTACAGATTTGTTATATAACTCATGTAAAATTGTTCCAGAAGAGATACAGTTTTTTATGATGATATTTCAAGCAACTAGTTTTTTAACTAAACTGTTCCTGTCTGTGTTGTAATAGTTGCATAACTGTCATGTACCCGTGTTTGCTCTTTTTTCAATTACAACAATAATTGAAGGGATATAAAGTGCTGCAGAATTAGAAATAGTTTTAATATGTTCAAATAAAAAAGCTATCATTTTACACAAAAATTTTAGCCGATGTCTTGAAACAATTAAAAAGGATGAACAAGACTTATTTATGGAGCCATTTTTCTTTCGGCATTTTTTTCGCGTCTTTTTATCGAGCAATTTTACATTTAAGGCGGCGTATATCAATAGTGGGAACTGAGAAGGTTTGTTCCATAGCCGCCTCACTTGATGGTACATCATTGGGACATCATGACAATGCCAGGTTGTAAAAACTTGCGTTAAAGTGTCCCACTTTGCCAAGCTCCCTCGAAGCGCTGAGTGGAATGCAATAACTTTTAATTTATCGTTGTCTTGAATATTGCCATTTCCTATACTGATATTCAAACAAATATGTACACCGAAAATATGAGAGAGAAAGGTTAAAGGTAATCGATCGGAAGAAATATTTGTAAAACTAAAATGTTTTTAAATCTCAAAATAAGTTTTTCGGCCTAAAATAACGCGTGATTAAGGATATATTGAGGGAAATTATAATATTATATGAATCTTTTTTAGCTCATGTGAAAAATTGCCTTTGAAGATGGCGTAATATTAGTTTCGAAAAATCCATTTTTTAATAGAATTATAACACTGATCTGCAAATTTCAACTTCTGGTCTGCTGATAAGAAGTGTCTAGGTGTATTCGATCGATTTTCGCACGCTGAACACGAATCTGGACTCAAAAGTTGCCTATCACGTATAGTTTTTGAGGAAATGAGGGTTGAAACCCCCAAAAAAGGTGTTTTTGGCTATTTTGAGATAACCATGGGTATTAAACCCGGAGTCATTGAACCTTCCAAAATGTCTCAAAAATTGAAGCTTGTCATTTCCCCTTTCGACTCCAAAAAACCAAAATTTAATCGCATCTGACCTTGAAGCCCTGTGCGCCTTGTGGATGAATCGGTGTACATTGCACCCTATAAAACAACCCTTAAATTGAATAGTTAACGTGATCTCAGTTTTGGAAGTTTAAAAATAAAACAAATGGTATCGGCTCACATTTCAGGTACGGATCAAGAATAGTAACAGCGTTCACCTCCCCTTGAATGGGATGATCCACTGACACGACTACACTCAAAGGCGCACATAGCTTCAAGGTCAGATGCGACTAAATTTTGGCTTATTGGGGTCGAAAAGGGAAATGAGAAGCTTCAATTTGGTATATTTTGGAAGGTTCTAGGACTCCGGATTTAGTGCACACGGTTATCCAAAAATGACAAAAAATGCCTTATTTGGGGGTTTCAATCCCCCATTTTCTCAAAAACTATTGTGATGGACAACTTTTGAGTTCAGATTCGTGTTCAGTGTGCAAAAATCTATCAAAAAAACGTAGTTACTCCCCATTACCAGAACCCTTGATTACCAAATTATTGATCACTTACAAGGAAGGTACTCCAGGTGTCCCTCGCCGATTTGATTCTCCCTGATATATGTTGTAGTACTCGGAAAACTAAGTCACACGTATTTTTTTTTATCTGCGGAAAAACACTTTAAGGGGGTGAAACAACCCCTCAAAGATAGGGGTCGCAAGTGTCGATTGTATAGTTTTGTGTAGAAAAACAAAATTGATTTCGACCAAACCTACTGGGAAAGTTTCCTCATGATGAAAGATGACTAACGTAATTTTCTCAACAAAAAAAATAAATTAAGGGGGTGAACCACCCCTAAATAGTTATAAAGTTGTGCTGAAAATTGCTAAATTCACAGGAAAAAATTTGAAAAAAATATATTTTGCACTTGAGACCAAAATAAAGTTGACGTGTTTCGCAAAAAAAAAATTGGTAAAAAAATTAATGGGGGTAGCTACCCCAAAACACTTTTTATTATTTGGCTATGATAATATATACTTTTCATACAGAAAACAAAATTGAGAAATTATTCTTATAACGAAGGAAGTGAAATAGAGTCCATCCAACATGAATAAAAAAATTACGCGGGGGTAAAACACCCCTACATATTTTTGAAAATGTGCTGAAAATTGCTAAATTCACAGGAAAAAATTTGGAAAAAATATATTTTGCACTTGAGACAAAAGTAAAGTTGACGCGTTTCGTAAAAAAAAAAATTGGTAAAAAAATTAATGGGGCTAGCTACCCCTAGACACTTTTCATTTTATGTCTATGATAATATATACTTTTCATACACAAAAAAAATTGGGAAATTATTTCTATAACGAGGGAAGTGAAATAGAGTCCATCCAACATGAATAAAAAAATTACGCGGGGGTAAAACACCCCTACATATTTCTGAAAATGTGCTGAAAATTGCTAAATTCACAGGTAAAAATTTGGAAAAAAATATATTTTGCACTTGAGACAAAAATAAAGTTGACGTGTTTCGCAAAAAAAAATTGGTAACAAAATTAATGGGGGTAGCTACCCCTAGACACTTTTTATCTTATGTCTATGATAATATACACTTTTCATACACAAAAAAATTGGGAAATCATTTTTATAACGAAGGAAGTAAAATAGAGTTTATTCAACATTAATAAAAAAAATTGCGCAGGGGTGAACCACCCCTACATATTTTTGAAAATGTGCTGAAAATTGCTTAATTCACAGGAAAAAATTTGATAAAAATATATTTTGCACTTGAGACCAAAATAAAGTTGACGTGTTGCGCAAAAAAAAATGTAAAAAAAATTGATGGGGGTAGCTACCCTTAGACACTTTTCATTTTATGTTTATGATTATATATACTTTTCATACACAAACAAAATTGGGAAATTATTTCTATAGCGAAGGAAGTGAAATAGAGTCTATCCAAAATGAATAAAAAAATTACGCGGGGGTGAACCACCCCTACATATTTTTGAAAATGTGCTGAAAGACGTGTTTCGCGAAAAAAAAATTGTAAAAAAAATGAATGGGGGTTTATATAATGGGGGATATGTAGCCTACCCCTAGACACTTTTCATTTTATGTTTATGATAATATATACTTTTCATACACACAAAAAATTGGGAACTTATTTCTATAACGAAGGAAGTGAAATAGAGTCCACCCAACATGAATAAAAAAATTACGCGGGGGTAAACCACCCCTACATGTTTTTAAAAATGTGCTGAAAATTGCTTAATTCATAGGAGAAAAATTTGAAGAAAAAAATATATTTCGCACTTGACATGAAAATAAAAATCACTTGTTGCGCAAAAAAAAATTGTCTAATTAATGAGGGTAGCTACCCCTAAAAACTTTTTATTTTGTGTATATGATAATATATACTTTCCATACACAAAAAAATGCGGAAATTAGTTTTATAATGAAGGGAGTAAAATAGAGCCCATCCAACATGAATAAAAAATTACGCGGTGGTAAACCACCCCCCCCAATTATGTAGAAATTTGCAAAATAAGACTTGCATCTAGCAAGAAAAATCCGAAGAAAATACCTGTTGCACACAGTATATCGAAAATTTATTGTTCAAACTCTGAACAATAATGATATTCGTCAAAAAAGTGTTTAAAACATAATGATTTCTTACACCACGAACATCGAATTACAGCGATATTCGTGCAATCTGATATATTACAATGTGTATGGAAAGTATATATTATCATAGATACCAACTAAAAAGTGGTTAGGGGTAGCTACCCCCCATTAATTTTTTTATTTATTCTGGCGAAACACGTCAACTTTATTTTGGTCCACAGTGCAAAATATATATATTTTTAAATTTTCTCCTATGAATGTAGCAATTTTCAGCAAATTTATAAATATTGAGGGGTGGTTTACCCCTGCGTAATTTTTTTATTCATGTTGAATTGACTCTATTTTACTTCCTTTGTTATAAAAATAATTTCTGGATTTCTCTTGCGTATGAAAATTATATATTATCATAGACACAAAATAAGAAGTGTTTGGGGATAGCTACCTCCATTTATTTTTTGAAAATTTTTTTGTGAAATACGTCAACTTTATTTTCGTCTAAAGTGCCAAATATATTTTTTCCAAATTTTTGCCTGTGAATTTATCAATTTTCAGCTCAACTTTAAAAATATGTAGGGGTGGTTCACCCCTGCGCAATTTTTTTTATTATTGCTGGATAGAATCTATTTTACTTCCTTCGTTATAAAAATGATTTCCCAATTTCTTTTTCGTATGGAATCTATATATTATCATAGACATAATATAAAAAGTGTTTTGGGGTAGCTATATCTTTTTCAACTTTTTTCCTATGAATTTAGCAATTTTTAGCACAAGTTTTGAAATATGTTGGGGTGGTTTACCCCCTCGTAATTTTTTTATTCATGTTGGATGGACTCTATTTCACTTCCTTCGTTATAGAAATAATTTCCCAATTTTTCTTGTGTATGAAAAGTATATATTATCATAGACATAAAATGAAAAGTGTCTAGGGGTAGCTAGCCCCATTAATTTTTTTACCAATTTTTTTTTACGAAACGCGTCAACTTTATTTTTGTCTCAAGTGCAAAATATATTTTTTTCAAATTTTTTCCTGTGAATTTAGCAATTTTCAGCACAACTTTAAAAATATGTAGGGGTGGTTCACCCCCGCGTAATTTTTTTATTCATGTTGGATGGACTCTATTTCACTTCCTTCGTTATAAAAATAATTTCCCAATTTTTTTTGCGTATGAAAAGTATATATTATCATAGACATAAAATAAAAAGTGTTTTGGGGTAGCTACCCCCATGAATTTTGTTACCAATTTTTTTTGCGAAACACGTCAACTTTATTTTGGTCTCGAGTGCAAAATATATCTTTTTCAACTTTTTTCCTGTGAATTTAGCAATTTACAGCACAACTTTTAAAATATGTAGGGTTGGTTTACCCCCGCGTAATTTTTTTATTCATGTTGGATGGACTCTATTTCACTTCCTTTGTTATAAAAATAATTTCCCAATTGTTTTTGTGTATGAAAAGTATATATTATCGTGGACATAAAATAAAAAGTGTTTTGGGGTAGCTACCCCCATTAATTTTTTTACCATTTTTTTTTTTGCGAAACACGTCAACTTTATTTTTGTCTCAGGTGCAAAATATATTTTTTTCAAATTTTTTCCTGTGAATTTAGCAATTTTCAGCACAACTTCAAAACTATGTAGGGGTGGTTCACCCCTTAATTTTTTTTTTTTTTTTTGAGAAAATTACGTTAGTCATCTTTCATCATGAGGAAACTTTCCCAGTAGATTTGGTCGAAATCAATTTTGTTTTTCTACACAAAACTATACAATCGACACTTGCGACCCCTATCTTTGAGGGGTTGGTTCACCCCCTTAAAGTGTTTTTCCGCAGATATAAAAAAATACGTGTCACCTAGTTTTTCGAGTACTACAACATATATCAGGGAGAATCAAATCGGCGAGGGACACCTGGAGTACCTTCCTTGTTAGAACAAAGTATGTAAAAATAGTTTTTTAAGGAAAATTTTAGAAACACAATATCATCAAGTCAATCTGTGCAAAAATTCTATTTTTGAACAAAAAGGCTCAGAAACATTATGAATCCAAAAAGCAGTTATTTTGAAAAAACATATTCGAAAAGTTCAAAATATGCAAAAAGAATTGTTATATGTTTCCAAATATGTTTCCAAACAACGTTTTTATCGGGTCGTTAGAGACAAGTATATAACAAGATGAAAAAAGAGGGAGAGAATTGGAAAAGAGACAACCAAGCCATCCTCACTCTCATTTCCTTTCTCTTTCTCCGTCTTTTTTATACTACTTTTGGAACCAACATGTTTCGAGATTATTTAAATCTCCTCATCAGGGTATATTTTAATAGGATACTACGAAAAATTATTTCTATCATATGTTTTATATTAATAATGTATGTATATATGAGACTGAAATTTCTTATCGTACTGTTATTTACATTATTTTTCATTTTTTAATTTTTGGATGAAAATTTAACTTTCAATTTTCGGTTTAGGTGTCAATCCTTAAAAGTAGTATAAAAAAGACGGAGAAAGTGAAAGGAAATGAGAGTGAGGATGGCTTGGTTGTCTCTTTTCCAATTCTCTCCCTCTTTTTTCATCTTGTTATATACTTGTCTCTAACGAGCCGATCAAAACGTTGTTTGGAAACATATTTTGAGGCCTTTCTATGCAATTCTTTTTGCATATTTTGAACTTTTCGAATATGTTTTTTCAAAATAACTGCTTTTTGGATTCATAATGTTTCTGAGCCTTTTTGTTCAAAAATAGAATTTTTGCACAGATTGACTTGATGATATTGTGTTTCTAAAATTTTTCTTAAAAAATTTAACAAACAGAGACATTAAGCCTTAGACCTTGATATTTGTTCTTTTGAGTTTGGATTTTAATGCCTTTCTCAGGGAATAGGTTTCTGGGTCAACCCTAAAAATAGTTCTTATCGTAATATATAATAATCGATATTTTTAACCCTTTTTCAGAGAAAAGGAGATGCATATCTCCGAAACTACGATCGACAAAGTGGGCCCTTTTCTTATGGACTGTCACGCATTTGTAACTTGCCGAGAGCGTATTACGAATTCGATTGTTGCTGCAATAAAACCCGAGCGTGACATCGAGAAAACGTCTACTTTTTGGCCATCCCTTGCCCAAAATTTCGATCGAATAAAATCGGAACGAGACGAGAGTGAGGAATGCGAAATGATTCAACTTGGAATCACACAAAATACCATTTATTTATCAGCTTTATTTTGACACGCTCCTGCACTTGCCTGCACCTCCACACGATTGTACTTCAGTGCAACCCGACCGGAAAAACCAAATTGTGGGAAAAAATCTTCGGGAGGAGCCAAATCGGTGCTGTAAGAAAAGCATAAATACTAATTATTTTTAAGATTAAAGAAATTATTAACTTAGATCTACTATAAATTGTACTAAATTGTGAGTCTACTAATATTTGTCTAAGGAATGGAATTTGGATTCTTTCTGAATCCCAAGAATTTTTTCTTATATATAGAAAATTATGTAATACTAACAATTTAAAGAAGGCCATTTAATATTGGGAAAACGCTGTTCGTACACAAACTTATTCTACACAAAATATATTGTACACAAAACATACTGATCATATTTTTCCTACGCAAAATATTTTTACACAAAATATTTCCTACACAGAATTTAAGACTGTTATATTTTTGCAACATTAAATTTTTTCTAAACAGAATATTTCCTACGTAATTAATGAATGCTAAGAGTGATATTTTGTGTGAAAGACAGTTTGCAATTATTTAAACAATTAATCATCATTCACTGGCGCCTTTTAATAGGAAATGTGGAGAAAATTCTAGTTTCTATGTATTTCATACATATTATGTAGCTTATTGTTTAGTATTATCTTATTTCAGAGCTTATATAACCATTAAAAAATAATAATTTTTTTTTAGTTACGTTATTGATGTTTATTTTTCTATCGGTTTCATTAGTGAAATAAAACACTGTTTTGTTTAATAAACGACATATATATTGCAAGATATTTAAACAACTAGAATTGTCTCCTTCTTTCCTATAAAAAGAAGCCAGTAGTATTAATTATTTAAATCATCACAAATTGTCTGTGACAAAAACTATCAATCTTAACATGCTTCATCGTCGACATTAATTTCAGAAAATAAAGCTTTTCACAATTTACAGAATGAAAAAATTGTTGAAACAAATGGAAATTGTTTTTGTTTGATACTTACCTTTGAGGCATAACTAATATTGTCGTTTATATTCCCATTGAGGAATAATTTATGTAAAATATGTTTTATGTAGGAAAAGTTTCACACTTAATATTTTTCTGTAGAATATATGCCTGTGTTCAATATTTTCAATCAGAATATTTGCCATATAGCGCAACAATATTTAAAGTAATACTATAATCATTTTATTTTCTGTAGAATATACATATACTGTGTCGAAAATATGTTGCGTAGGAAAAATAATGTGTAGAAAATATTTTGTGTAGGAAAAATATAACAGTATTAAACAATATTAAATTCTGTGTAGGAAAAATATAACAGTATTAAATTCTGTGTGGGAAATATTTCGTGTAGAAAATATTGAGTTTGGGAAAAATATGATCAGTATACATTTTGTACAATATATTTGCTTAGGAACGGGTGTTACTCACATAATTGTAAAGAAGATTTTTCTATTGGCATTAGGGTCGATTATGTTCGTTTGTTTTGTGTTATACGATTGAACCGATATATATTTTTCAAGTAAATTGAATTTAGATTTTCTATGTTTCATCCCGGACTGACTCACTGGACTCATCAGTAAGGTTATGTGAATCAGTCCTACCTTATACAATGTAATTGATCTGAATTCATTGTAATGTATATTTTTCAAAACACATTCTTTCTTCTCCCTTTTTATAAGTTTGTAAATTAGATAATTTTTTTACAGTCAACAATATAGTGTTATTTCAACCACGGATAGCGTTTGAAACATAATATAATTGATATACATTTTGATTTGCTTTTTTAAGAAACACAACGAAATATACAAATAAAATATATATTATTTGGGACACGGATAGGGGCCAGAAATTAAATAGAAAAATCATCAACTACCAAGTTGAAGAGAAATTCATTTAGTAATTTTCTTCCTTCCCATCTCTTCCATATATTATTCTTCCCATAACTGCGCGAATTGAGGCTTAGACATGAACGAACATAATCGACCCTCATGCCAATAAAAAAATCTTCTTTACAATTATAATAATTGGGTCAATTAAAAACGATATCTTTCGAAAAAACAGCAAAGATATCATCAAATTATGTTACTCACATAGCACACTTCCCGAAAAAATCAGGCCTGTCCCAGGTTTTTTCGGGAAAATCATAGGTCTAAACCTGGAACAGACCTGGTTTTTTCGGGAAGTGTGCTGTGTGGGAGAATTAGCATTCGAATCTCTACCTTGATTGGCGGGTGGATCAGTGCCTAGGAGGAGGTAAAGGTCTCCAGTTATAGGCTACGTGCGTCTCCTCGGCAGTTAATGGTGTATTGTCCTTGCACCAATAAAGTAGATGTCCACTCATGAAGACACGACCGTCAGGATGCCATGGCCAACCGGGATTATTTGGCTGTGGATTAGGAATATCTGGAAGTCTACTACTTTGTCCCGGTCGATTAGCTGGTACATTGTCACTATATCCTGTGAGAAAAAATATAGGGATTTTTGTTAAAGAATTTTTTAAACGCACCTCAAAAATGTGCCATTGATCCGAAATAAACATAGCCTAAATGTAATCCCAAACTCAGTTAATATTAATATGCGCCTATAGACGCTTTACTCCGAGTAAACACTTTTCTATAAAACATGTCATGCGTGCATTCGGAAGAAGGTAGGGGATATCTAAAGGTTACATTCCGCCCTCTACTTGATAAGTTAAGAATTAGCCCTTAAATCTGGATCTCGGTGGTACGGTGAGCCTCGACAACTTCAACCTAAAACAGATATTACAAGAAGTTCTTTTGCTGAATATTATTCTCAGTGGCGTAGCCAGGATTTCATAGATCAGAGGAGTTTAACACGCTGAACAGAAAGTACGTTACTACTTACAGGAAAAAATTAGGATAATTTAAGAGATAAAATTTAGAAATGTCATATTTATCATCCTTGCGGGAAAAATTGTTTTAAAATCATGAAAATTCTACATTATTACGCGCATTCACAAAACTTTTCTTACATATTTTTAATTATTCATTAATTGAAACAATATTAGAGCCATTTGGTTCTATTTAAGGAGCCAGCCTATATTCTACGTAGACAGTTATTGGTGGACGAGAGGGGGTCAAAAGTCCACGATTGTTCAAGAGGGATGCCGTGGGTTCTAGTCAAAATTTACGTGGTCGCATATTCTCGTGCACCAGCGGATTTCTTTCGAAGAAAAAACATGAAGAAAATTTGCACTTATTTTTGTTTGGACTTTATTTCATGTATCATTAGGCTTTTTTTTCAAGTAAAAACCGGATTTTCAGCCAATTCACCGCTCCTGTTGGCTTCCTTGCTTTTGAATACCATGAATATCCAAATTTTCATACAATGTGGAATAAGTCCACGTGGACAGATGAGTCAGTGGGGGTCGTAAAAAGTCCATGTTTATCCACAAGGGGGGGGGGGGGAGTGATGAAAAATTGTCCACGTGGTATATAGACAGCCCTAAAAGAGTACTCTTTCATTTCAGACCGATTAAAGAAGAATCTAGGATTTGAAACGAATTATTGCATTATATTGCTTCCTCATAGAGGAAGGTTTGTAATGACCTGAATTTTCAAATATACTTTTTTGAAATATTTTGATATAATTCGACCCCAGGAGCTCGGAAATAAAATGTTTAAAAAATGTCCGTGTGTGTATTTGTGTTGGTAACTTTTTTCTGTTCACCATATTTCGAAAAGTAAAAGAGCTCTGATCATGAAAATTGGATGAAGTGCAGTTTGGATTAATATCCAGGGCTGATAGAATTTTGAGCTAGATCGACCACTTAGAAATAAGTTTTTCTTGCGTCCAGAAATTTAAAAAGAACAATTTTACCTTGTTTATCGTCTTTGTTCGCGTCTGCGAGACGCATCGATCGACCTATTGTTGAAACTTTTATGACCTACAGGTACCGATTTATGAAGTTTCAAAAAATTGTTAATCCTGTTTGCATGAGAACAACTTTTTTGATATTTAAAATACGACCATATTATATTCAGTGTATTTGTTCGCCTCATTGAGACGCATCGATTGACCTATTAATGAACCTTTTATGGCCCACCAGTATCGATTTATTAAGTTTCAAAAAATGGTTTATTCTGTTCATAAAAAAAAAAAAAATTGATTAGCATTTCGAACTCGAAAGTTCATTGCCTCACTACCCGATTCGGGTAGTGTTTCTAGGTGGATAAATACTACCAGTGTGGGTCCACCACTCCCACGACGGGTCAACAACACGCAATATTCCCCGAACGGTCACCCATCCAAGTACTAACCGCGCCCAACACTGCTTAACTTCAGTGATCTAACGGGAACTGGTGTTTTCAGCGTGGTATCGCCGTTGACTCTGTTCATATGAAAAAAAACTTTTTTGGTATTCAAAGCACGAAAATATGACCTGTAGAGTATTTGTTCGTGTCCTTGAGACGCATCGACTGACCTATTGGTGAACCTTTTGTGATCCATGAGTAACCATTTATGAAGTTTCAAAAAAAAAGTTTATTCTATGTTTATACGAGAACGACTTTGTTCATATAGGAGTACTACAGAACTGTATCTGATATGTTTGTTTGCGTCTTCGAGATACGCCAAATGACCTATTAACGAACCTTCTATAACCTCTTATAATCTAGCAATACCGATTTATAAATTAAAAAAATATGTTGCTTATCTTGTTGATATAAGGAAAACTTTTTTAATATTGAGAATACAATTATAACGTATATAATATATTTGTTCACGCCTTCGAGGCGCATCGATTGCGCCAAAATTAGGAACTTTCATGATTTACCATAACCTAACAATATCGTTTTAAAATAAAAAAAAAATAGTTTCTTCGTTCATAATAGGATTTTTTAATTTGAAATATAACAGTACTGCATTTGATGTAATTGTTCGCGCCTTCGAAGCGCTTGAATTGATCTTTTGACGAACTTTCGCAAACCATTATTGATTGATCAATAGCTACTCAGAGAGTTTTAAGAAAAGTTTCATTGTTTCTATGAGGTTTTAATTTAAAATATAAAAATACTGTAGGTTGAAAAGTTGTTCATTGTAACAGAAGACATCAATTGACATTTTGGCGGACCCTCTAATTTTCTAAAAATAAAATTTTCGTAAAGACAGAAACATAAGCTTGTAAAATATTGAAAGACTTCGAGAAATGAACTATATTAACTATAACTGGTTCGTTACCTTAAAGCCATACCCGCGTGCCAAAAACATGCCAATGCACTTGCGAGATGGATGCAGAAAGCTGTCATCCTTGGGTCGCTTCGTGTCCTCAAGACACACGAGGGTTTCGCCGGCCTGTCGTTGTGATTTTGTCGTGCCCTGTGATCACCCATCTCGCGGATGTGAGACGTGGCCGTAGGTGTATTTTACCGCGGTTCTACTAGGGGCTATTGACATTTTTTTTAGATGGCAGTTGCTCTCAGTGGTACCCTGCGGTGGTTGTTTAACTTTTTTTTTAATTATATATATATATATATATATATTTGATGTTATATATATATTATAATTATTATAATTATTATTCCTATTACAAAAGTACCGGAAGTGGACCGTTAAGTAAATAGGCTTGTTTCATCGGCAAGGGTGGGGGGGGGGGGATAACACCCAAATCCCCCCCTTGGCTACGCCACTGATTATTCTTATATAGGATGCGCATATTTAGCGCAAAAAACTAAAATAATCGTGGAGCGCTTTTTTAAAAATTGAAAATTTCGTTTATCAACAAACAAATTTTTAATAAAGTACCCGGTAAGAAGGCTCGAATGTGGTGACGTGACAATTATTGAATACTTTTCGATACCGTTTTTGTCCTCACGTTTTGAATCCCCATAGCAGTAGAAGTTGTCTCTTAAACTGAATCCTTTTTGTATTTTGTGGCGACAATATTTTTCTGAATTATGGAATTATCAATCCCTTCTAAATTTTCACATTTCGCTGTTCTTATTTAATGTTTTTCGAATAATAATAAGGTTAAAAGCATTTTATAAAACAGTATTACTATCGGCGAGAAAATTGTAGGAGTTTGCCTTTGAAGCTTAACAACTCACCCAAAGAATATGCTAGCATAATAAGTAAACAGTCATCTGAAAGCCTAAAGTGTTCTACGTAAATGAGCTTGGGGACGTTAAATTTGAAAAAAAGATGTGCTTTGCAGACGGAAAAATGTAAAAAAAAGTAAGGAATTTTGGGACATTCAAGAACAGTCATGTTTAGAGAATTATTTTTTATATACGAGAGGCAACGGGAGAAAATTTGGAAAAATTCCTGAGTATGAAGAAAACATTTATGACCAAATTGCAGTTGAAAAAGACATTGACGCCTCTTCGGACCGGCAGCAACAAAAAGCAATTTTCACGAGAAAAATAAACAATCACATCTTTCTTGGAGATTGTAAATAATTACAGAGACTTTACGTTACAGTTTGGAGTTTGAATCGCTTTATTATCTTCATTAGAATTTAAAATAGTGCAGTTGTACATTTTTGTAATGTTAAGTAACAATTTTTATTATTTTTCAAACTTGTTACTGCAATTTTTTTATAAATGTTTTCTTCATATTCATGAATTTTTTCAAATTTTTCCCATTGACTTTTGTATAAAAAATAATGCTTCAAAGTCTAAACTTGATTCTTCTCAAATGTGCCTGAAATTCCTTACTTTTTCTTTACATTTTTCAGCTTGCAAAGAACACCATTTTCTTACATCCAACGTCTTTAAGCTTATTTACCTAGAACACTTTGAGCTTTTAAATGATTATTTACTTATTCCGCTAGCATTTTTTCTGAGTTGCTGAGCTTCGAAGCCAGATGCCTACGATTTTCTCGCCGATAATAGTCGTTTTGCGTTGCCAAGATTGTTTGCTACACATCCGGTAAGAAAACTTGCATTCAGAGGTATTGGGAATTTCAGTACGTAGGAATGCCGTTTCTGTCCTTCATTTTTGAATCCCCGATCAGACAGCGAAAACATTTAGATTCCAATCCCTTTCAAAGCCGATCGGAACTGTAAAACGTAACCTGAAATAAATTAAAAACACTACTTTCGTTCAAAGAATTAGAAGGCCCTTCAAAAGCATAAAATTTGCAAAGTATAGTAGGTTTGTGCATAACAGTACATCACTCTATCAAAAAACTCTCGCTTTATTCCAATGTGGTCAATTATTAAAAAAATATAAAATCATAATAAACAAATTAAAGTGCGACGATGGCCGTGGGGCTTAAGGCGTAGGCTTTGGACCCACTCCGTCGGCTTGCGGGTTCGATTCCCGCTTCGCACTCTGGAAAAGCCTCGGTGGCCCATGCGGTGAACACTAGCCTAGCAAGGGAGTTGTTCATCTCCGGAGAGTCGTGGGACCGGTACCTCTAGAGAAAAAGGTTCTCTAAGTACTTAAGACTGTTGCTCTTGGTGGTTCGGAACCCACCTTAACTGTAGGCCCCCCTACCACCACCAAGTAAGTGCGTGGGAGTGTGTGTAAAAGGAATAGGGAAGAGATACAAAAAAAATGTAAACCCTTAGGGGACACATTAGAAGCTTCCATTCCATTCCATTAATAAACAAATTACAAAAATTAGTTGCCATCACAGCTACCTGTGTAGCAATCAATCTTGATAACGCAAAATTACTAATACTGTGTTTCTGAATACTTTTAACCTCATTATTATTCGAAAACAGTAAATAATAAGTCTAACGTAAAAATTTAAAAGAGATTAAATATGCTCTATTTAATGGTCAATTCAAGGTATCCAAAAGTATTCAGAAAAATATTTTCGCTATCTGTGAACAGAAAAGGATCCAGTTTCAGAGATAACTTTTCCTGCTATGCAGATTTAAATGCTAGGAAAAAAAGGACTTTTTTTGCAGAATTCTCTCCAAGGCTGATGTTCGAATATTTTTGATTTGCAATTAAAAAAATCGTGGAAGCACTTTTTACAAAAAACAATTTTTCTTTTCTTCTAATTTTTGAATTTTAAATATAATAAGCTTCTTTTTGCTTAAAAGTTAAGTAAAAATGTATAATGAACTTTGGTTCCAAAATGAGAACTGTATAATCTACAGAGGTTTTGTATATTTGAAAAAAACCTGTTATCACAGCAAAATTTGTTAAAAGATTTTTTTAATCACCGGTTCATCTCAGGTTGTAATTAAATGATGCTGGCATGATTGAAAAAAATGAATAAACAAATGAAAGCTTGAAATTTGGAAAAAAATATTGTATTGGGAAAATTTCTTTCG